>APFE030464398.1:0-12967 GCA_000404065.3 Pinus taeda | reverse complement strand
AATTATGAATAAAAATTTGACCTCGGTCTTAAAGTCAGAAAGTAGCCGTTGGAGTCTCTGCTCGGACTATTTAACATGCTAGGCTCGATCTGTTTCTTCAACTTGTCTTGACGATGAACCACACTAGTTGGTTCGAAACACACTAGTTGGTTCGGAACGCGTGGACAAAGGTCCTTCCATATGTGATTTACATCGAAATTCTTCTTATAAAAATGAGATACATAGTTTCAAATTTTGAATGAAACATATTAATTCATAAAGAGTAAAAAATCAAAGACTTAAACATTAGTATTTAGTATTAAAGAAACATTAATAGTGGGTAGTGAAAAGTAACTAAAGGGATACACTGTCAAATGAACAGGAGTCAATTCCATTCATTGGTCCTCTCCATCCATGTGTTGTAGGGATACATGAAAACCATCAATGAGAGTGTCACTATCTAAATTAGAGCCACTCTAATGAGTACCTAATGGCACATCAAGTGAACCGTGATGCATGTGGCCAAATCCATCATGTCATTGGTCTCCTACCTTGGATCCACATTCCAATGTGTCATTGGTCTCCTACTTTGGATCCAAATTCCATTGCTTCATTGGTCTCCTAACTAGGATCCACATTCCATTGTGTCATTGGTCTCATCTAATACTCTATTGTTTTCTCAGCTGTAAGAAGTAGAGCACCATGCATTGCAACTAGCTTCTCCACTCTCCTCGAGGTAAGTCTATTCCTCTTAACAAAGTGGATAAAAATATATGTGGTCCAATTCCTCCCTATTATTAAGCAATTAATACTCTAAAACAAAAGGAAAATAGCATGATGTTGAATCTCTAAAGCATAGTCACATGCATCATATATTGACCAACTGGATCATCCTAACACAAGTCTCTATGATATTCCTTCAAATTAGGTTTGTTGAAAGGATTTGTGAGGCCTACAAACTAAATCTACTACATTCAAAGTTATCTCCCCTCCTTTATACTGTAAATTTATGTAATTGCAATTTAAAATCCCTTCTTGATCTAGTGATCACTACTTGATCTAGTGATCACTAATGGGAGTAACCCCACTATACCTTTCGATATAATATTTTGGGTTAAGTGCATATGTTTCCATGTGCACATGTGTCTTCATCCCTCCACCACTATATTGGGTAATGAGTAAAATCTTGTCCCTACATAAATATAATGAGTAAAATCTTGTCCCTACATAAATATAATGAGTGCAGGTCTATGATTAGATGTTGTTTTAAGTGGGTCAATCCAGACCATTGCTAAACTAACACTTCGAAGCTTTCAAGTTCTTGAGTGCACATATACATCAATAGCAATGTGTAAGTTTTCAAATCATACTTACATTGTTAGAATTTAAGAAAAATGATATTTTTCTTTTATGTGAAATTTCTTCTTAATCATTTGGATTATTTGATATGAATTTCACATTAAAAATCCCAATTTAATCTCTATTATTTTATAATAATATCATCATCATTATATATATATTTATTTTTATCTTTATCTTAAACATGTTAATGAAAATACACTACACATATCCATCCCATAGCCATTCCAAATTAATAAGCTTTGGAAACCAATGTTTAATCGTAATGTTGAATATTTCTATCATTTGAAATGCAACTAAGTTTATTTTCCATACTTCACTCTTTAAACTATAAAGAAAAGTGATTTCGAAAAGAATATGTCCATCATTGATTATAATATGACTTAAAACAAAGACATTTGTTTTAAGTTGAAATCATAAAATTTGTGATCCAAACACTACATTTTGATAAAGTTTTTCTTTGGTTTATTCTTTTGCACCTGGCATCCAATCATACATTTATTTTTTGAGTATTGCAAACGCTTTTCTTATTTTTTTCTTTAGTTATTATTAAAATAATTCAACATAAAGTAATTATATCAAGGTTATTTCATTTTTATCGTTATTGTTAATGACTTTTGACTTTGTATCCAATTATGAATAATTATGTTTTAATGATGAAGAATTTAGATTTCTGTGATCCATAATAATTGTTTAGATAATTTTAAATCACATCATTAATCATTTGTGACGGGTTTAGAACCAATTAGTATAGTTCATCCTTAGGACAAGTTGGATAAATAATAAGAACAAAATAATTCATATATAAGGGTCTGCTTCTTTATAAATCAAGATCTAGATTTATTTATACTTTGGTAAAAAATTCTTCTCTCAAAAAATTATCATTCATATTCTATCTTAGTCCAATGATGAACCTCTTTGGAGTTTGAAACATGGACAAAATAAACACAATACTGTAGATAATTAGGATGGTGATACTCCAAAAATAATTATGTTATTAAATTTCATATAATTGAAGATATAATTACATATTAAATAGTGAAGCGAGCATCTTAGCTTAGCCACTAAGATTTTAGATTTGTAGGGAAGTGTAAGCACATAGAAAGAATTATCATGATGATTATTGATTCTCGTGCTGGTAGTTATCCTTAAGGTTTTGACTGGTCTCAATTCACATATATTCAAAGATATATGCCCTGGACTATTTTGTCCTGGCTTGATTAATTAAATTCTTGGCTGGTCATGCAGCAGGAGGTATTGCAGGAGCAACTCTATTAATTATTTCTCTTTGGTGGACAATGTCAAATGTCCCTTGAGACGTGCTTAATTTAAAAGGGACTGTTAAACCAAATGAAAAATCAGCCAGGGGCTTTCCAAGTACATGGCATGGCTTGTTGGGATTCAGTCGTTTTAAATAATTATTGAGCTTATGCAGTTTATGGTATGAAATGAAAGATTAGTAAAATTATAAACATATTACACATGTAGCAAAGGAGCATTTCAGGATTTGCCGTAACGTATCATTCATTCCAGGACTCTATTTGCGCCATACGCAACTCACACTGTAGAATTTTCAATGAAAACCCAAGTAGCAATGGTATGTATTTATAGGGAATGTGTTCCTGCATCTTCACTTATCCAACCGGTTGAAATCTTGAATTTATAGCCATGGCGAGTTGCAATGTATCGATGACCACGAGGATCGGAGTTTTAGTAGTGCTAGTGTTACTTTCAGCCCAAATGCAAGTGGGCTCTGCCCAACACTGCGGGTGTGCTAAGGGGCAGTGCTGCAGTCAATGGGGATATTGTGGAACAACGAAAGCTTACTGCGGGGAGGGCTGCCAAAGCGGGGCGTGCTACAATAAGCCTCCCGTGTCTCCTGCTCCTACTGGAACAGGCGTTGCATCTATAATTTCCAGCACATTTTTTAACCGCATCAAGGTAGATATCTCCAGTGCTTGCAAAGGGAAGGCGTTTTATACTTATCAAGGGTTTATCACGGCAGCCAATGCCTTCTCCACGTTCGGTCGCACTGGAACTCTTGAAGTTCAGAAGAGGGAGCTGGCTGCATTTTTTGCCAACGTCGCTCGCGAGACTGGAAGTAAGTAACTAATGTAGTCATTGTTTAAGCATTTCGTGGTTATTTATTTTTTAATTTTTGATATATCAATGGTTTAGAGATCAAATTTTTGTTGGACTCTCAGAATTGCAATTAGACTCTCAGAATTGCAATTCAAGAGAGAGTTGATCTTTATGGATGATTGATAGATTTGAAGTTGAAAGTTTAAATCTCTGAAAGTGCAATTTTTTTTAGTGCAAAAATTTATTTGCCAATCTAGCTCCCAAGATTGGAAGTAAACGTAGTAATTATTTGAGCATCTCTGTGTTTATTATACAGTGTAGATTCATTTTTAACTCCTAATATTTAAAGTGTCCAGAGATCAAATCTTTCAAGGTGCAAACTTTCTCATCAAAGCTTGAGGAAAACTTGCAGCTCAAGAGAGTTAATCTCTATGGATGATTGATAGATTTGAAGTTGAGAGATCAAATCTCTCAAGGTACAAACATTTTTTTAGTGCAAAAACTTGAGGAAAGGTTTGTAGCTCAAGAAAGTCTATTGAGGATGGATAGATCAGAAGTTGAGAGATCAAATCTCTCAAAGTACAAAAGAGATCAAATCTCTCAAGATGCAAACTCCTTTTTTGAGTGCAAAACTTGAAGAAAAGCTTGCAACACAAGATATTTGATCCCTATGGACCATTGATAGATCCAGAATTAAAATGAATATGTTTAAATATTAATAATTACTAATATAATTTTTTGTAAGCTTGACTCTCCTATTTTCATGTTTTAGGTGAGACTTCATTTCTACAGCCATCACCACTTGAGCTACCCTATGAAGACTTTAATAATGCAGTTGTCTATAATGAGACTTTTTGGAAGCCTTTCCTGTGGGTTTTTCCGGTCAAAATCTGACCCCTCAGCAATTTATTTGAATCACAAGTTTGATAGCTAGTTTCTGCACAATCAAAGCCTCCCAGGTTTTTTCAGGGTGCTGAATCCAAATATGCAGTTAAAAAACCATTTTAACTGCAACAAATCAAGATTTAACCTCAATTTCTTCACCCGGAATCTCCAAAAAATCGCATTATAGACAATTCCTTTAATAATTACTAATATTATTTATTAAAATTTATTATTTTTTTTTATTTCTATCCAATTAAGTTTTAATTATTAATTATAATTAATATATATTTTTTTAATTTCATTTTTTTTTTTATCTAAGTTGACCAAAATATTGACATAACATAATAGGACATCACAACTTCTTGGAAAAAATGTTCTAATGTTATGTGAAATTTTGACTAAATAAAATTGAAATTAAAAAGTTAAAAATAAAATTGGAGAAATGAAATTATTTAAAATAAAATTAAAATTAAGAAATTATAACAAACACATCTTGTAATTGTTGTAGGTACAATTAAATTCATAAAGTTTTATAGGATTCTTGTGTAATATAGTATATTCAAATGGTGTAATTCTTTTGTAATTTGCCTAAATGCCATGAATAATCAATGAATATATATATATATATATAACCAACTTAAATTCATCTTAGAAAATTGAATCTCTCCACGTTTAAAATTTTTAAGTTTTATACTCCAAAAATAATTTACACCTTTAAAAATTTAATCCAAAAAAAATACACATTTAGAAAAAATTACACATTTACACATTTAGAAATTTGATCCGATAGGGAAAAAAATTATTGTCATATTAATCTTTGATTAATTTTTGCATTCATTTCTCCCATGAATATGTTTCAGGTCTCTGCTATGTCGAAGAACTAAGCAAACCGCGCTACTGTACACCTTCGACGGTTTGGCCCTGTCAACCCGGCAAGAGCTATTATGGGCGTGGGCCGCTGCAACTCACTGGGTAAGACCTCGTCCTACTACACTCCGAATATTTGTGAAATTTGGAAGCTAAAATTGTGTGTTTGGTATGTCAGGAACTACAACTATGGAGAAGCGGGAAAGTATTTGGGAATCAATCTACTGAGCAATCCAGACTTGGTGGCGCAGAAGCCAGCAATTGCTTTCAAGACATCTATATGGTATTGGGCTGTGTACAGCAATTGCCACAGGGCGATGACCTCCAGCGGGGGTAGCGGATTCGCGGGAACAATTAGAAGTATCAACCCGGGAGAGTGCGGGAATCCTGCCTTTCGTAGTGCGGTGCAAAGTCGGGTGAATTATTACGAGAAGTTCTGCTCATGGCTGGGAGTAAGTCCCGGGACCAACCTCTACTGTTGAATATCCATGCATTTTCATTCTCAGTGACTAATGTAGAAATAAAGCTTGTACGAAGCTACAATAAAGGTCACAGCGACTAAGTCAAGGCAGTGTAGTTCCAGGCACAGTATCTGGAGTTAATGTATTGGCTCGTCAATGCAGTAAGCTATTGCTTTTCTCATGTATGGATTCTTCCACACTGCTTGTCAAAATGAACTGAGTCATTTAATTTAGGATTGTGTGTTAATTCTGAAAATCCATATCGAATTTAGGTTTTATGTTATTTTTTTCATCCTGCATTAACCAACCGATCTCATATAAATTTAGGTTTTATGTTATTTTTTTCATCGTGAATTAACAAATGATTTCATATAAAATTTTATATAAAATTTATGCAAGAGCCAATCCTCCAAGAGGGCAGTCCTGCTGCTATTATAGCTTTTATGTTATTTTTTCATCGTGCAATAAACTGATCTCATACAAAATTGAATTTAGGTTTTATGTTTTTGTTTTACTTTGGTTTTGTTTCGTTTTTTTCATTATGAATTAATTTTATACCAAAATTAAGAGATTAGGCTGGGAGGTTTATTCTTTGAGTTTTATTATAATGTGTAAAAAAATTTCTCCTTATTCTTGGGTTCACCAAATGTTTTCCAAAATTTAAAAACCGGTAAAAAGATAAAATATCCAACATTTCAAAAAAATATTTAATAATTAATAATAAACAAAAAATATTTTTTAAATAAAAATTAAATTTAATATGGTGTATAACATTTCACTAATAACAATGTAGAGATTCTAGCTTTATATTTGAATTTAAAGCTATCCTCAAAACAAGATGTAAGTGACTAATTGGGACTCTTAAATGTTCATAAAGTTAATAAGAAAAAGAAAACCATAAATTCTACTTGGAAAAAAAAAGAAAAGTAATATCATCTCATAATTAAAGCAATATCGAAAAGTTGAAAGCTTCTATGTTTAAAGAAAACTCATCTGCTTAAGAGACTCAATGGCTAAAGATGCATGTTCTCTATTTCAATGAAACATAATTATAATTTTGATTTTCACATTAACTTTACAAGGATTTATCAAAGAATTTTTGAAATGTATATGGAAAATGTTATTAAGTTATTTGAGTTATATTAACACACATTTAATATGAGTTGAGAGAGATTAAATTTCTTTAAATACAAACTTATGTTAGAGTGCAAAAAAAGGTTGTAATTTTTTTATTGTATAAATGTATTTTTGAATGTTATATATATTACATAACATGGGTGTTAAGCCATTTTATCAACTCATATTAAACTGGTTTTTTATTATTAATATTTTTTATATATATGTCAATTATTAATTCATATTAAAATATTTTACTCACATGGGATATTTTATTCTATATAATATTAAAAATTATTTTCTTTTAACATTTTTTTCTCTATTATAAATATATATGAAGTTAATATCATATGTTAAAATATTTTTGAAAAGTATAATCTTATTCATATTTTTTTATTTTAATTACTTTTCATGAAATTATATTAGATTAATATAGACAACTAATTATATATATATATTATAGTTATCATTATTTTTTTATTTAGAAAATATTTTGTTTTAAAAAAAACTAACCTATACCGACACATAGTCTCCACACTAAGCTATAAAATAAGTCTTTATACTCACTAATAATATTTTTCATCCCCTTCTGCCTTCACTCTTTCTTTGCATTGGTAATCCATCTTTAAAACCGTGGGTTTTCCACATTGCTAAGTGTATCCACATTGGATTGCCCTTTCCGAAATCAAGGAAAATCCGGGATGCACTATGTTAACAAGAAGCAATTCAGGTGGAATTCTCCTGCAATGTTGCAGTTTCTCCCGCCAGCAGAGGCGAATTAGGCACGAGGGAATGCCCTGCATCCATGCTACAATCAATCTGTGAGTATCATCATTGTTTTCGGAATGATTGTGCTGGTATAAAGAAAGAAGAATAGTGTCTATGTCCTGGAATTGTGAACCACCCATTGGCAGGAATTCAGACTCTAAAATTAGAATTGGCTTGAGTATGGCAAATTTTAATTTCATATGTCCAAGTTCAACATATCAAGGTTTCTTAAGCCTCTAATTCCACCAGTCATAATAAAGCAAAAGCATGTCGAAGGATCCTGAAGAAAGACAACCAGTCTAACACGAATATAGTCATATAACTTAGGCTTTGGCAGTCCCTTCCCTTGGTTATGTTTTGTAAAATTCTAAAACATCGGAGTTCTTTGTTAGAATGTATCCTTCTAGGTATAGGCTTGACTGCTTGACTTTTGCACTAGCAGTTTTAGAAGAGGAATAAGTAGCAGTTTTATTAAAGGAATAAGAAGGCACATTTTTAACTAATTAGAATATTTAGTATTTTTTTTTTAACCAATTAAATTGGTTTTTTCAAAATGATATTTTAATAGATGTGAGAAATTATTTGGTTTATTTAAAAAAAATATTGATTTTAAAAAAAAAAAAACTTTCTAAATTATTATAGTTTTTATGAGTTAAAAGATTCACAAGATTTGACATTATAACAAAGAATTTAAAATTGTGATTTAATGTAGGTATGGACATCTTAAAAGAAAGTGTTTTTCACTTTCAAACTTTTTAGTGACAAGACAAATTCTAACTCACATTGTTTAATGTCATGTGAGATCCTACATATTTATTGTGTCTGTAAATTTAGATGTAATAATATATTAAATATTATCACTATTATTTTCAACAATTTGATCAATACTTGGCAATTTTAAAAATATTAATATTATACCATTTGAAAATCAAATTCCTAAATATGAATTAGTGTTAAGTAAAAGTTTTAACTTAGTTTATAAGATTTTTTTTACAATAGTAAAGTTCTTTATCAATCATTTAACAAGTCATTTTTCAAAGAGTGAAAAAGTTTTGTAAACTCAATATGTGTGGATAATAGTGTGTAATAGTAATTATTTACATGTAATTTCATATGAATTGAGTTGCATTTATTGATACTTATCAAAAACATAAAATATTTTCTTATTTGAAATTGTGTAATTGTATGGATTGATTTTTTAATTAGTTTAAATTATAGTGATATGACTTTAATCCTTTGTGTGTAAAGCTATTTTCTTTATTTGTCAATCTTAAAATATAATTTAAGAAAATAAGGTTTTCAAATTAATTATTTTCCAATTTGAAATCCTTCTTCATTCATATTAATTGCTCAGTGATGTGTCTTTAAATTCATGATAATTCATATAATAGTGGTATTTTCTTTATTTGTCAATCTTAAAATATAATTTAAGAAAATAAGGTTTTCAAATTAATTATTTTCCAATTTGAAATCCTTCTTCATTCATATTAATTAATTGTTTGAGGTGTCTTTAAATTCATGATAATTCATATAAGAGTGGTGGAAACTAGATTAACTTCATTTTTGTTATGGAAATGGTCTTCTGGTAGTGGTCACTATCTGTAATCCCACATATCTTCATTTTCTTTCAATCCATTGTTTTAAGAAATTCTCTTCTCAACTATGTATAATCCCACATATTGTTGTTCTCATGTTGTGGGCTTGCTCTGCTAATTCTATGAATCCCATGCTCTATTGTTTGCATTTAGTGATATGGAAGACCTACCACACTATGATTTGTCATATTCACCTAAGATCTAATCATTTCTACCCATGAAGACCTACCACACTATGATTTGTCATATTCACCTAAGATCTAATCATTTCTAGATCTACTCATTTCTACCCATGAAGACCTACCACACTATGATTTGTCATATTCACCTAAGATATACTCATTTCTACCCACGATTCACCTATAGATCTACTCATTTCTACCCATAAAGACCTACACACTATGATTTGTCATATTCACCTAAGATCTACTCATTCCTAATGTTTGGTCAATTTAGTGTTGTCTAAATTGCTATCATAAATTGTCAACCCCGGGCTCGTAAGATGATGAAGTGAAGTGTACAATATATACTTAAGCAACCTTTCCTAGTTCTTTTTGTCGTTTTTAGTTTATGTCTGACTTATCTTCCTAATGTGATGTGATGAAGTTATAAACAAGTCTTCCTAATGTGATGTGATGAAATTATAAACAAGTGAGTGAATGTGTGTGTATGTGGTGATTTCTAGAATGCTTCTTGAATTTAAAAGAGAAAACTTGAACAATAACTTGAAATGGAATTAAAGCTTTGAATGAAAGGAAAGCATCAAACAAAAGACCAATGGCACTAGTCCAATACCTTTACTGCTGATAAGAATGAAAATGACATCTATATTAACTCAGTTGAAAGCAAGAACACTACTCTAACTTTTCTATTGAATCTAAAGCAATGCAAAAAATTAAGTGACAAATCACACTACTTAATTCTCCCTTAACATTCTGCCTTTAGCTAAATTGATCATGTGAAAAAGAGTTAGGAGTGAATCAGCAATATGAGTCTAAAACTAAATAAACCAAGCTGCAATTAAATGATATTTTGGTCCCATAAAAGTTAATGAATTATGATAAAAAGAGCCATCAAGAGATTAGCAACTTGACAAAACTTGATAAAGTAAACTAAGCAAGGAAACTAACTAAGCAAGGAAACTTATGAAAATCGAAGCAAAAGTCAGCAAATTAGATAAGACAACTTCAGATGCCACTAGTGTTAAAAAGAAGGAAAAGCACACTGTCCCGGGCTAATAACAAAGCTGTAAAAACACACTGATCAGTCATGAAAAGTAAAGAAACATAAAGCAGCATAATTCAAAACTGTACATTAATATACATGGTGAATTAAAGAAAAAAGGAATGCAGGAAAGTAAATTTAAAAACTACTGTACAATGGTTGTAGCAGACAGGGGCCCTCCATCCACTTCAACCAATTAAAAGATCAGCTATGCAGATAGAAACAGAACCGTCTTCTTGGAATTAAATCAACACATAATAAAACATAGTGGAGAGCATAAACGCTATACAAAAGAGTCTTTAAAACAGAGTTTACAGCAACAAAAGATTAACTTCCAAAAGCTAACTACTCAGCGTGTAGAAACGCTTTATTTATAGCAAGTACATGAACTGTCCTGTGCGTAAACTAAGCTAACTTATAGCTAGGAAAAAGACACGTTCAGCAGCACCGTGCACGGATTTAGGGAACGATCATCATGGTTTAATAAATCCGCTGTTGGATTCTTGTCCCCTGTAGTCTTCGTGGCTAAAGAAGAGGCCAACTGTGACTTACGTGCTCCAACTGAACACGCAGAGCCGTGCCACCATTTGCAACCTTGCCGTTTGACCAGAGCTACCTCCACGTTGACCAGGGGTGTAGACGGCCAGTTTGGCTTGCGCTGACAGCACACGCACCATGTACCAGTAAGTCATCAACTTGCCATGTGGCTCTTTCCTCTGGAGGACACCTGGATCATAGCAAACAAGAAAATGGCTACGGAAATCTGGGATTCGCTGCGGAATCAGAGACCGGCTGCGGAAACCCTGTATTAGTGCGGAGAATTGCAGCACTTGAACCAAAAATCTAAACCAATAGTCAATCATTAGCACAATTAGCAAATCATGTTAAAAAGTCCTATAATGTAATGAATTGAACAAGTTGATGAAGGAAATGATGACAAAAGAAGGAAATGAGTAGGAAAAGGCTGTTGGGAGGATGGGTAAATGAGTGCAGGTTTGAGGCTCAACACCTACCCACGATGAAGGTAAACTCCTCGTTGTAAGTGATTTGACTAGAACACAATCATGCCACCGTGTAACAAAATTATAAAAAAAATTAGAGTTTTATTTCATTGAGATGTAGTTACACAAGGTGAGCATTTTACATGGCCTAGGGAAATGTACTTGAAATCATGATAAGATTAATTTCATGTATGCGGCTCTAAATTATTATTCTTTTATAGTTTTTTAGCTACAAGTAAAAAAAAATTGAAAATATTTATTTTAGAAATGTATTAGTTACCTAGACATAGAAATACAACTTTATGGAATGTTTATTCTACTCCAATAATTAAGATATATATGATCCATGAGTATTTAGTCAAATTGAATTATAGAAAGTAATATTCTTTATGCATGTAACATGATATTACTCATTTTTAAGACCCTACTTGGGTTATAAGCTCCAATCTAGGCTAAGGGTTTACTGGACTCTAAAATTGGTGATATGATAGGTTGAATTGCCATGCATGTGGACTCTACGTTATTGTTCTTTTATAGTTTTTAAG
Source organism: Pinus taeda (assembly GCA_000404065.3). Taxonomy (NCBI): domain Eukaryota; kingdom Viridiplantae; phylum Streptophyta; class Pinopsida; order Pinales; family Pinaceae; genus Pinus; species Pinus taeda. The sequence continues at coordinate 1,085 of APFE030464398.1, read as the reverse complement.
TTACTTGGACAAAGAAATAAAAATGTCTAAAATGTTCATTTCGCTTCAAAAATTGGTTCAAGGCCATTTCATAAAGCCATATAATTAGCCCTACCCAATATAAGAAATTTGGAATAAAATATGTAACATATTATTACAAGGAATTCAAGCCTACACCTTAAATATGTGAGTGAAAACAAAACCTTTTTTTAAATTTCATACACTTTCACATGGAAAATTCATAAATCCACTACGAAAATTAAGATATAACAGATCCAACTATCCCCTTTGGGGAAGTAAACAATTTGAGGCCAAGTAAACACACCTGCATAATGATATCTCTAGTAGTTTCTTGTTGAAGGGATAAAGTGAAAAAATGAATAACTAGCTTTAGTCCCACTTATTGAGCCAATCATATGAACATTGACCTGGCAAAGTGAGTGAAGGCATCGTTGCAGGGGCTTAGAAAATAGATGGAGATACACAACCCATTGGAGTCAATTCATCAAATACAGATTAAGCAGATCCAATTCCTTGATCATTATCATAAGCAAAGGTGGGAACATAGCTTGTGACATCAATTGTATGGCCAACAATAATAGAAGAGATAAAGGTAGTGATCAACAATCCTCTCTTTTAACCAAGCAAACTTTACTCACTTTCTCATTGACTCTTAAAATGAAAGACTGTTGTAGGACTAGACTTATTGTCAGACCAAGAGGTAACTCCTCAAAACAATTCATTATATTCATTCAGGTTGGTCTTTATTATATACATGAGGGAGAGACTGTTCATTTCATCTCTCGGTGACTCTTCATATTTTCTATTATTTATTTACATCAATTACAGATATTCACCCAATCCTGATGATTAGGTGTCAACATTGCCCCCCTTAATCTGAAGGGATATTGGTGAGTCCAAGCATCGTTCTGAATCTTTCAAGCTTTTCTCTTCCAAGCGCTTTTGTGAAGATGTCTGCAATTTGCTCATTAGTGGAACAATGGTGAAGATGGATTGTTTTGGCTTCAAAATGATGTTGAATCAGATGATATTTAGTATTGATGTTCTTCGTTCGATCATGGAACTTTGGGTTCTTGGCCAACTTT
>APFE030464397.1:0-11274 GCA_000404065.3 Pinus taeda | reverse complement strand
TTCAGGCTCTCAAAACATTCGAAGGCGACTAGAGTCACCTTTTGTCCTTTTCTCGACTCTTAAAACATGAAAAGGTCAAGTTGTGTCCTAATGTCATAAAATTTATTCAGCCACGATAACTTTTACCTTGGTAGATATTGTTTGCGTTTAGTTTTTAGTAGGGTCCTTTATCGTTAGTTTGCTTAGGGTCTTTGTTTGATCATCCTAGCGGATCCATCGACTCCGTCTCATGTCCCAAGTGACCAAAGGTCTCCATATTCTGTTTCCCCTGAGACACCAGTTTGCGACACTCTTCCTATTGTTCCGATCATCCAACCGTTGAACTCTCGAGCTCCAGAGGACGAGCTTTACGACTTGTTTTGGAACCCTGTTTGGGAACCCTCTGAAGAGGACTTTCCTACCACTCCTGTTGGTGTTCCATCTCCGATGGCTTCTTCCGATATGGAGGATACATCTCCTGTGTCGAGTGGGACGCCCATTATGTCGAGTATTGATACTCCCATTTCGGCTACATCCCCAATCATCTCTATGCCCTACACTGTTACACCTCTCGGTGTCACGGTGCCGGTGCGCTATAGATCTTTGAGGGATGTTATGAACTCCGCAGCTTTCTCTTCTATGTGGGATCAAAACATCGTCCCTACCACAGGACCGTTTGTTTCCCAAGTTCACCATACTGCTGTTACATCAGTCCCAACCAATCCGACCGTCTGTGTCGTGTCGCCAACTCCAGTTGTTAGTGCTGTTAGAGCGTCTTCTGCTGTCACTTCTGCTGCAGGCCCATCTCGATGTCTGGCACAAAGTGGTCAATCGACACATACTGCTAGAGTTGTGCACCTCGCAAGTGGTGCTCCTCTTACTTCCGATCATATGACGGTAGAGGAGGCATATTTTCAGTACTTGCGTAATGTCCAGAACCCAGGTGGGAAAGGCCCCTATTATGATCCTGAGAATCATTATTTGTATAACTCCTTGCCTGAAGAGCCTTATGTGGAGGCTTCCGTTCCATTGAGCATGGCTTGGGGTGCTACCGGATATGGTGGCGGCCAATACCATCAGGTTCAAGGACAACCCTCGCAAGGACCACCCTACCAGGGTCAACAGCTTTACTCGCAGCCTAATCATGGGCAGCAGTATAATGGCCAGAATTACCCAGGTCAACAAGGAAGCCCACAAGGACAACCCTATTAGGGACAACATTTGGCCTCTAGTGGTCCGTCTTTCACATATCTTGGGCAACCTTCTGGAAACCCGGGACAACCCAATGCTCAACAAGGACAACCGGTACCCAACAAGGCTACCCTTCGGGGCAACCTTATGGGAACCAGGGACAACCTTATGGTCAGCAAGGTCAACTCGGAAACCAGCAAGGCAACCCTTTTGGGCAAGGGGGCCAGCGTTACGCACAGCAAGGCTAGCCTACCGCTTAGCAACCATCTGGTCAACAAGTACAATCCTCAGTTGCACAAGGGCAGCCCCTCGCTCAGCAAGCTTGACCTTCTGGATGAACGGGGCCGTCTCAGATCCGACCAAGACAACCTTCCGGCCAGATGGCCCAGCGTGTAGGCGGGTACCAATCCCGGCCTCCTCATTCAGGTGGGTATCAATCCCAGCATCCTTATTCAGGTGGGTATCAATCCCAGCCTCCTTATTCAGGTGGGTATCAATCCCAGCCTCCTTATTCAGGTGGGTATCAATCCTAGCCTTTGTATTCAGGTGGGTATCAATCCCAGCCTCCGTATTCAGGTGGGTATCAATCCCAGCCTCCTTATTCAGGTGGGTATCAATCCCAGCCTCCTTTTTCGGGTCGGTACCAATCCCAACCCCCGTATTCAGGTGGGTATCAATCCTAATCTGGTCATCAAATGCCGCCTGGTTCCCAGGCTCAGTATGGATACCAGCAACCCCAGGGGTAAAATCACTATACCCCATATCAAAATTACCAGCAGCTGCAGGATAACCCTTATCAAAATTATCAACAACCTGCTGGCCAGTATGGTAACCAATTGGGCGCTGGGGGGCAGAACCGGTATCAGCAACCCAGTTCTGGAAACAACCCTTACGGAAAAAATCCTTCTGGACAAGGCCCTTTTCGACCTGGTCGGGACAGGGCCAGTGGGAGCAATCAGGAACTGGATGGAATTCTGGCTCTACCTCATATCCAGGACAAATGTCCTTTAACCCGCAGCTACCATTTCTAGCGACGTTGGAACTGCCCGATGTGTCAAAGTTAACAAATGATCCCATTTTACATAATCCACAATGGCCACCAGTTCCAACTAAGATACCTAGTGACTGTCCCAAATTCGACGGGAAAGCCAGAGAGGACCCGCAAGCTCATGTGATGACGTATCACTTATGGTGTTCGTCCAATTCATGGCTCGATGACTCGATTCGGCTTCGCCTCTTTCAGAGGACTCTCACTGGTTTGGCAGCTAAATGGTATATTTAATTGACCCGTGCGTCATTTCAAGATTTCAATTCGTTGGCCATGGCATTCCTTACTCACTTTTAGTTACCCATTCGGTACGAGACAGGGACTCACCTCCTTACGTCTCTTAAGCAGGATATGGCTACGCATATCTCCGATCATATACATGAATGGAGAAGGCGTCGCAAGTTGATCAAGTTCTGGATTCCTGATCAACACCTCATCGACTGGTTTACGACTTCCTTTGTCTCTAAGATTGCACGGGACATTGCTATGGGAGCCTGTGTAACTGAAGAGAAAGCAATCACGTGCGCTCAGTACCTAGACTTAGTTTACTCTTAGTCTGGTACCTTGTATGAGTATTTTCCGGACGCCCCAAGGCCCGGTACATCCAAGGCTCCACCCAAACCATCTGCCGATGGAGTCATTGGCTCTGTGAACCCGGCCTCTAAAAAAACGTCGAACCCTGGGAAGCAAAAGTCAAGTGCATCTAACGAAAACACTTCTCAGGGTGGTTTAAATTCTGGCAACACTTCCGAGGTCAACGTCATCCAGTCCACCATGGTGGGCAAGGCCTCGAAAGGAAAGAAAAAGGAAAAAGGGAAAGGAAAAAATAAATCCGAGCAACCTAAACAGGAATCCTATAAACCTCCACCCGAGGAAGGAGCTAAGCGCAAACCCAAGTATCCTTGCCTCATTTGTGAGGAGGATCACTATACTAAGGACTGCCCCAGGCGGTCCAAAGTTAGTCGTTTATTGAAAGGTGCTCCTGGGGTCCCTGCGGTTCTTAAAGAACCCTTTCCCTCTCAGCAAACCCAAATGGTGGATGATCCCTCTTCTTCTCCCTTCGGTTCCCAGGTCTTCATGGCTGGAACTATTCCCGTTCATGTAACGAATCGAACGAAGGAGTATCTATCGTCCACCGGGAAGGAGCCAGAGGTTCCCTCAAGTGCTCCTTCGTCCAGCTCTGGTCCCCTCCATATCGAGAGACTGAGTACTGAGACGACAATCTGACCCCCTCCCAAAGGGGTAGTCAGAAGATGTTCTTATAATCTGAACGCTCGTGCTGCCCAGCACTATAGCATCGTAGAGGACTTAGCGCAGGCTCTATCGGCTATGTCCGCCTTAGAAGTTCTTCAAAGCTTCCCCCCCCAGAGGAAGTCCCTGCTATGGGCCATCAGTGGCATCGACCCAGCAGACTCGGATATGATTACCTTCGACCTCGAGAGCCATGTTCCTCGACTGCCTCATCAGATCGCTTTTCTCATTCAAGTCGTCATCAATTCCAAAACAATCCATCGTACAGTTATTGATGAAGGCGCATCAACCTGCATTATGTCTATTGCGTGTTGGAAAGCGATCGGGTCCCCGACTCTGAGTCAGTCTCCAACGACCTTGGAAGCATTCGATGGGAGAGAATCCCATCCTTATGGTATTCTTGAACGACTACCAATCACCTTAGAAGGGAAGACTGTGGAAGTAGAAGTTGAGGTTGTTGACGTAAATCTCACATATACCCTCCTTATGGGCCGGAGCTGGACGTATGCCATGCGCGCCGTGGCTTCATCCCTCTTCCGTGTCATTCGTTTCTGTCATCAGGGGAAAACTGTCACGGTTGACCAGCTTTCTTTCTTCGCTTCCTCTTCTGAGGGGAATGTACCGTTCGTTGAGCATACCGCTATTCCATTTGAGAGTGTGGGACCCGAGCTCTTCAAAGACCCTACCCTCATGGGTGTCTTCTCCCTCCCTCCTCCGAGCCTTGCTTCACTTGATTTGGTTTCAGCTCGCTCTGATCCTTCATTGCATTTTGTTGCAACCCTCGGTCCTTCCGCCAACGGGGGCACTGACCTTCTAGCTTGTAAACCTCGCTCGGCCGGGGGGCATGGGCAGATCATCAGTGTCGTTGATCATTTTATACAACAGGCCGAGCGATGCCTACATTATCTAGGCCGGTTATGCATCAGTACATGCATATGCTTTTAAGAGTGTTTAGTGTGTGTGCGTGTTTATTTAATTTTTATCTCAGTGTGTCGGCGTGATTGCCTCTTATTGTGTCTTTTTCTTCTTGAACATATGTCCGGATCACCTTACGTTGGTTTTGCTGATGGTGCTTCCCGCAGTACTCGCAATCTGTCATCTGCGGCATGGGTGATCTACGATCCTCATGGTGAGTTAGTAGATATTCAAGGAGTGTGTCTAGGTTGTACAACGAACTATGTGGCTGAATATAGTGCTGTAATTGAATTATTAGCCAAGGCGATTAATTGGAATCCGCTCATTGGTGTAACCTTAGATTCAACTTGTAGTCCACCAGCTCAACGGACGTATCCATCAGAGATCATACATTTAGGTGTATTAAGTGTTAAGTTATTGGAAGAGTTTTAATTAACATTACTTTAATCACAATTCCAAGAAACTTAATGCAGTAACTGATGCATTAGCACTATGTTTGGACGGCATTGCATAATATGTAAATCAACATAATAGGAAGCATTACGTACAATAAAACACCATGTAATATTATATATAATAATAATATTTATATATATCTATATCTATATGTATACTATGGATATATTAATATAATATATATATATATATAATATTATATATATATATATCGTGTGGCGCACTGAGGCACTCAAAAATAGAATGTACATGTCTGGATAGAGTCTGTGTTCTCCGTACATCTGAGACACATGTCTCTTAAAAAATATATATGCAGAAAACAAAGCCTAGAAGCCTAAGCACGGTGGTGCTCATGATAACACATCACCGCTCGCACCAATCGTCTCAGCAGACGGTGGAAGCGAGTCGGCACCCCTACTGTATGCCTCTGGTAAGCGAAAGGAACATCTACTAATCTGGCGTAACCAGGAATCCCTTGGGCAAGCCCCTCGAGATTCTGTATCAACTCCTCCCCCACTGCCTGTGGGTCGGCTGCGTGTTGGCCTCTTCGCGCTGTAGGGGATAGCCCAACTGGTCGCTCTGGGCCCACATCTGCATACACATATAATCATTATTAGAACAGGCATGTATTAAAAAAGACAAAAAAAATAAAAAACATCAAAATCGAGGAGTGCATACCTAGCTCCTCCTCCCATTCCTCCCCCTCTGTTAGTGGAAGGTCTGGGTCTCCCATGAAACTAGTCCCTGCATACGGCCAATCCTGGATCACGATGATCTGCCGTCAGAGCCAGATGAAGAACTCGGGATGCCATGACATCTCCTAGCCTCCTCCTCCTCTGGGCATCAGTGCCGCCCAGTGAGCCATTCTAGGCTCTTGTGGCAATGGATCTGCCACCACAGCTCTCTGAATCTGGAAGAGTGGTATTCGTTCCAGGAAGAACGATACCACGATGGAGCCGTATGCAAACTGTTTCATCTCAGCTCGCTTCCAATTGGTGAGCTGCCTCTTAATGTTAGTAGTCACCGTGGTAGCCCAGTTAAAAACGGTCGGACTGAGGCATTCAATCGCTAGGATCAGGTGGTTCATGCTGGCCTCATGGGGCGCCTGTACCCCAGCTGCGCGTGTGATGGTGAAGAGGATGGCTTTTAGCGTTAAATCCTGGATGGTGGTTATCAACACCTTTGCACTCCGCTTCCCGAATTGTGCTTCTGGGCACACTCGAGCTTTCACTTCACCAACCTTCTCCCAAGAAGGTCTACTACCTGTCAGGATAGGAACCGACCCTCTCCGCGACAATCCCGTAATGAAATACACATCGGAGACCTCGAGCTCCAAGGTTTGATTCCGCAGACGAAACACTTGGTCATCTACGTCCCAAGCATCAATCATAAACTGCAACAACTCAGGTTGCGCCCGCATGTATGATGTGAGGAAGAATTTCTTAAGGCCGCAATCCCTCAGGGCGTTCATGCACCCTTCATCCTCAATGGCTAAGGCATCAACAATGTCATGTTCTCGCTCTTTCCATACTACCACCATTTTGACCTGTTTCCTACACCCACAAGGACAAATTTGCCTTTATTAGGACATTGGACAAATTCTAATCCAGAGAAAATTCAGTTTGAACAGGCAAAATCATGGGAAAAATTGGGTCGCGAGGTTAGCGCGACTGTTCTTAAAACAGTCGCACTAATGGCGCGGCTCCCTTGGGTTTTTCACCCCATTAGCGCGGGTCGAGGCCAGATACCCGCGCCAATGGGGCGAAGCCCTAATTTTGCAATTCCCCCTTGCTGGGGCCCAATCAGGAACTAAATGAATTAAAAATGGTATGAAAATGGAGCTAAGGGAAGCGCCTCTTACCTGGAACTGGCGAGGTCGCGAATGGTTGTCTGGATTGGTCGTAATCGCCGCCTGAAGTTTGCCTCCCAAATGGACTCTTTTCACTCCTCAAGAGGTAAAATGGTAAAAGTAATTTTAATTTTACATTTTCACCCTATTTATAAGCTTTTTTTAACCTATTTTTGGTTTAAAAAGGTTATTTTTGAGTATGTTAATGTATTTTTGGGTCGAAAATGGGTTTTACGTTTACTTCTTGTGCAGCGAGAGGTCTTTTACGCAGCTTTGACGGTGAAACAAGTTGTATTTTACACTTTTTCGGACTCAGTAAATACACGAAAAAGTCACTATGGAGTCATCTTTTAGCTCTTTTCTGACTCGCTAAACATGAAAAGATTGCCGAGTTATTCCTCTTGACTCGTTAAACGTAAATAAGAGGCGGTGGTTTTTAAACTCTTTTTCCAACCGTATAAGGAATAAAAATATTGTCAAACCCTTGCCGTTTCAGGTTCGTTAATGGAAACGAAACGACGTGATATCGGTCGCTTTTTTACTTTTTCGGATCGATGTCACTAATTACGAAAAGTACTCCTCGGTCGTAATGATCGGGCGGTTCTTTCGAGCATCGTTTTATACTTTTTCGGGCTCGAGAGGCACAGCTTTACAAAAAAGGACACCCTTGGAGTTTTCTTTTTGCTGTCTTTTCAAACTCTCTAAACATGAAAAGACGCCGAGTTATTCCTTTTTCAGACTCGTTAAAATGATAATGACATCGGGTTCCGTCGAAATGATGCTCTCCAAGCATATGCTATCCCCGTCAAGCTTGTCATCCAAAAATAATCGAGGTACTCGCTAGAAATGGTGGGGGAATAAAGGAATCATAATCGTCGTCATCGGCAGTATGTCGCTCTGGAACATGGCACTGTCTGCATTCGTGTCTGGGTGGGGACATCTCATCTCATTTCACATTTTCCTCCATGGGTTTGGGTTATCCTATTTGACCATTCATCTGCTCATCGTCTTGTCATCATGACCCCTGATCATTTGACCTCAAATACTGCCAAATCCGTCGTTGTGCCGCCGATATGTTCAAGAGAAGTTGGCCTCTGTACGAATGCTCAACCTCCCTCCGATATCTCACACAAAACATATTGTCTCTTTCCGTCTCGTGTCGATGATGTGGGAAACATTATGGCCCAGCTTCGATCAAGATCACTTCCTATCGACTTCAGCTCATTATCCGGGGAGGTGACCTAGAGACTCCCTTCAGGTACCTTGGAGCCTGCATGCCTCAATGGTAGGTTCTTCGTGTTCGACGCGAGGTTTTCATAATTGGCCTCCGATCGGATGATTCTACGGGTGTTCGACACCGGCTCATTGATTTGCACGCCGTGGCTTGTACCTATAGTACCTTGAGGACCATCGCCATTATTGGTGGCACCTCTCACGTCTGTTAATAGTTTTCATCATTGACTGGTAATCAGACGATGTTCATGCATGTTTGATTTCGACTCCTATATTCACATGCTTGAACTTGTACTGTGTTCAGGTCGAGTTGGAGCGGAAGACCCCGGATTGTGCATGTTTACATCCGGGTTGCATTTTGTGGATTTTTGTAATCATTACATGATTCATTCATTGGATGGCTGCAACCATACCTGAGTCCATTTATAGATCCTCATCGGATGGCTGCGTCCATGCCTGGGATCCAGTTTTATACTCTGTTACGGATGGTTGCGCCCATACCACATATATATCGTGTACTTGAGATATCAGTTGTACTTATTTTCGCAGGTTCTCCGACGGCAGTGTTTCAGTCACACATGTTCTTGTAAAGCACTTCACCCCTCTCTCTCTCGGGCCTCATGCTTTCGGGGGCATCTGTTACACAGTAATTTGTCACCGTTTGTCACCATCCCTGTTACCCCTCTCTTGCATCTTGGAGGACCCATTCCGGGACTTGTGAGAAGTGACAAGACTTGAAACCACTTGCCTTATTTACCTCTAAACATGAGCTTCATATGCCCTTAAGACATCTCCTGCTCATTGCCCTTAAAAACAACCCTTTTTTCATTAGCGTTGGTGCCCTGTGTTATGCCCGCGCCAATGGGGAAAATCCTAATGAAAGGGCGCGCCATTAGCGCTTTGTCCCAGAGTCGCAATCACGCCAACCATTTTGGGCAAAGATTTCAACTACTCAAACCTCCGAAGGTTCTGTCCACCTCATTCACCAAACTGATTCCAAGTTGAGTGAGGATGGTTTGGCTTCGAATCTCCTTAGATGGAAAGTTGTTTGGCACCACTCCGTGGAAGTTTCCAAGTGATGAAGCCAAATCCATTATTGTGGGGGATTGACCTTATCTCTTCCTTTTCCTCTATAAAAGCTTGTTCCCATGGCTTGAGCAAGCAAGTTCTAGTTTTGATAGTTCTGACTCTTGTGCCAACACTTGTGCTGAAAGGAAGATATCAAAAGGTTGGAGTTGCAAGAAGCCTTTTTTGTATCCATAAGGCTTTCCCTATGTAAGGAGACTTTTTCACTAAAGAGAGAGAGAGCTTGTCCCTCATCCCTTCAAACTTTTGCAAGACTTGTGTAGCTGAGAACCCAGCCAAAGGAGGACTTGACGTCAGGACGCTGGTTGTATTCTCCTTTGTTGAATTATTAGTAATAGATGACTATCATTATGGTCCCATTCTCATTGTACTTGTAATGTTTGATGTTGAATTATATCCTTCCTGACTGATGTATAATTGCATATATTAGATTTCACACTTGTGTTTGTGTTGTTCTCTTTGTGTGTAGGTGTCCATTCACGTGGATAGTGGAGGATCATGATCGGCCAAGGCAAAGGAACGCGGGCGACATCTCTCTTACAAACTAAAGCGTTGGATCTCAAGTAGGTCTTCATCACCTACCCTTTATTTGCAATTAGGAACTTGTGTGATAGCATTGTTTGATTGTTGCTAGACTCGTTCTGGGCTAGTAGGGATCGCCTCTATCCGTAGAGGGGATTTACCTCTCCAGCAAGGACTGCTTTCAAAACAAAGCAGGGATTGTATGAATGGCTGGTTATGCCTTTTGGCCTAACTAATGCTCCTGCTACTTTCACGAGATTAATGAATGATGTACTCAAACCTTTTCTTAATGATTTTGTTATTGTGTATCTAGATGACATTCTGATTTTTAGTAAAACTTGGGAAGAACATTTAAAGCATGTTAAGTAGACATTAGATATTTTGAAAAGAGAGAAAATTTATGTTAAACTCTCCAAATGTGAATTTGGCAAAACCTCTCTAAATTATTTGGGCCATATAGTAGGGGGAGGTGAATTGAAAATAGATGCCTCTACAGTGGCAATCATTGTAAACTAGCCTAAACCCAAGTCTGCTACAGAAGTGAGAAGCTTCTTAGGAGCAACACATTATTGGAGGAAGTCCATTTCAAAATTTTCCTCAATTGCAGCTCCCTTACATGCTTTGACATGATTGAACAAGGTGTTTCATTGGGGAGGAAAACCGCAAAAATCCTTCTACACCTTCAAAGAAAAGATTAGTACAACACCTATACTAGCACTGCTAGATCTACAAAGACCATTTCAGATCCAAACTGATGCCAGTGACTATGCCATGGGAGCATTGTTGACACAGCACCGTAAACCCATATGTTATCATTCTGAGACTTTTAATCCTACAGTAGTTAACTATCCTACATATGATAAAGAATTGTATGCATTATTTCAGAGTGTGAAAAAGTGGAAACATTACTTAATGGGAAAAGAAATCGTAATACATACTGATCATCAGCCACTTCAATACCTACACTGCCAAACTAAGTTGCAGCAATCAAGACATTACAGATGGATGGGTTTTCTAGAACAGTTTCATTTAGTGTGTTAGCGCTTGGAATTCACCTAGTCTGAGATAGACAAACTCTCAAGGCTACATCAAACCATTTCACCTCGTAGCTAGCCCTACGAGGTATGAGAAGGCTCTCTCGGGTCAGATTCGGTAGATCTTTCAATATGATAGCTGACCAATTAGGATCAAAGATATTAAGCTAGTAAATTGATAAGGTGGGTTGATTTAAAGATTTTTTGGGTTTCTGGTGGCAATTGGAGGGAGTGCAATTCAGGGTGCGGGGATTGAGCACAGTTTTTGCAGGGGGATCTTTGGGGCAAGGTAGGAGTGAGCGCTGATGCCTTAAACTGAGATGGATGATCAGGGATGATAGAGAAGGAGCTAAAGAGGGAAAACAACCATTTGAGTCCTCTCTAGACAATAGAAAACATAAATTTTGAACAAACTAAAAAGCTGAGCATGTCAAAGCATGATTTCAAACTTTATCACTTCATCTGTCCAAATAGAAGAAAAAGAGAGATGTGGAATACATAAACAAACTTACAAGAAAATGTAGAGAACACACCATCAACACAACAATCCATAAGAATCCACAATTATGTCTGCAAAACCCTGGCCTTCCTTTTCTTTAAATTGCAGAGATAGATGTACAATATACAATAAATCTTTCTCCCACAAGAGTCCAACCTTCCAACCTCTCAAAATGAATAAGAAAACACATAATATAGGCAAGCTAACCTCT
>APFE030464394.1:5383-60220 GCA_000404065.3 Pinus taeda | reverse complement strand
TATTATTTATCATTGAGTTTCTTTCTCATTGAAATAGGCCTAGCAATGTTAAAGTGTTATAAAGAGTCAAAAGAAAATGTTGAAGACCTTAAGGGCATGTTACATGAGGTATATTTATGTATTAGAGTCAAAGATATTCCTACCCTCATGCCTTTGTTCGGGTTTTGCACCCATTCAAACCCCAAATTTCCTTCAGGCGGGCCGAGTCATTGCGTGTCGTGTCGTGTGTGGGTGCCCGGGCACACGTTGCCATGCCGAAAATGCTAAGTTGTGACCGCCCGTGTGCCTTCTTTGTTCGGGTCATGCACCCATGGAAACCCCAAATTTTGTTCGGGCGATTCGTGTCGGCTTGCCCAGGGCGGGTTAGGTCATGTTGTGCCGTATGTTGGTGCCCTAGTACACGTGGCCGTGCCAAAAATTCTAAGTCGTCACCGCTCATGTGTCTTCTGCACGTTCATGCGGCTTGTTTTCCCGACACTCCCTCGGGCCTTCATTCGGGTTGTGCACCCATGGAAAGCCCAAATTTTGTTCGGGCCGTGCACACATGGAAACCCCAAATTTCGTTCGGACAGGTCGAGTTGTGTCGTGTGTGGGTGCTTGTGCAAACGCTTTCGGGCGAATTGGGTCGGGTCGTGTCGTGCCATGCGTGGGTGCTCAGAACATGTTGCCATGCAAAAAATGTTAAGGCATGAACACCCATGTGCCTTCTTCACGTTCGTGCAACCTGTTTCCCCGATGCGCCCTCGTGCCTTCATTCGGGTCATGCACCCATGGAAGTCCCAAATTTCGTTCGTGCAGGGTGGGTCGGGTCGTGCCATGCGTGGGTGCTCAGGCACATGTGGCAGTGCCAAAAATGCTAAGTCATGACCCCCCATGTGCCTTGTACATATTTTTGTGGCCAGTTTTCCTGACGCTCCCTTGTGCCTTTGTTCAGGTTGCACACTCATGGAAACCCCAAATTTCGTTCGGGTTGTGCATACAAGGAAAACCCAAATTTTGTTCGGCTCAAGTCGTGTCGTGTCCTGTGTGGGTGCCTATGCAAACACGTTTGGGTGTGTAAGGACCTGCAGTCCTTATGCACCTGCTCCGACTTGAAGTGCAACCATGACCGAAGGAAGGGTGAGCTCAGACTTGTATATGTGTGGAGTTATGTAATAATGAATGCATGGAGAAGGAGGGCAAGCTATTTATACATGTGTGGGAGCGTAGAGGAGCACCCATGGGCCGACCAACAAGTGAATCCTTTGGATAATGGCTGACGAGATGATTAGTAGCATTTGTGATGGAGTTAAGGGCATAGGCAGGTCGACTGAGCAGCCACGACCTTGCCTTATTGCCCGTATAAACTAGCAAGGCACAAGGCTCATTTGGCCATCGCTCAATAACTATTTCACTCAACAAAGAGGAGTGCGTACAACTAGAAGGTGAAGCAACAAGATAGGAGGGAACAAATTTGGTGATGCGCATGTTCTTGGGTGAAGCCGCACAAAGGTGAATGCACATCTTGGTTTTGGGTGAAGGGCGAGGGTGGAGGTCGCCCGCCGGTTGAAGTAAGGCATGCACGGTGAAGGCGTGGGCAGCCAGTCGTGAAAGGCATGCACGGGTGAAGGTGAGGGTGCCCGGTTGTGCAAAGATGCACGGGTAAAGGTGTGAATGCCCGGTTGTGTGCGGTTGTGCGGTTGGGTGGTTGTGCATGGGTTCTTAGGCAACTCGGGTGAGTGCCCGCCCATCGTGCAAAGGCAAACGCAAAAGTTGTGTACGGTGGAAACGATGAAGTGTTGAGATTGTTAATGGAGCTGTGACTCGTGTGGAGGCACCCATGTGTGGCGACTTGGTTACGGCGAGGTACGCCCAAGTTGGGCAAACAACATGATCGTGCGACAAGGTGAACGAAGGGTTGGTGAGTAGTGCGGTGACCGTGCGGAGGTGCCGAAAAGCTGGGCGACCAAGTTTTCCGAAGTTGGAAATTTGGCTAAGTATAAATTTGTGGTTTCCCAAGGACTTAGCCTATACATTTTAAAAGTGGAAAATTATATATATATTGATATTCGGGTAGACTCATATTGTAGGGAGTTGCCCCTCCCTTTATACTGTCATGCATTTCTCTTGTATAATGTTGTTTATGTGAATGTTATGAGCTTTCACTTGTATAAAGGATAAAAGAATAATACTTGGTAACAACAAATAAAACTAAGTATGGAATGATAGGCGTAGTCTACAATCGTAAGTATTGGTGAAAAGAAAATGATTGTTAGTGTCGCACCTCGCCTAGTACGGTTGGAAGACTACCGTAGGCTTGGGGGTGTGGCATTTGGTATCAGAGCTAGTGCTGGGGAGCTGGTGCTAGTGAACTGAATCAAGGATTTGATTCTACGAAGACCAAAGACTTGGAAGGGAGTTCAAGTTTTGCAGGTAACAGGTGGAATATCAAGGTGATTAAGGTGAATGGTGAAATAGGTTTAGCAGGGGTGAAGCTTAGTTCTTGGGCCAAGCTGAATGACAAGGCATGGTAGGTTTGGAAGAATGCGAAGGGAAGCTCTTACTTACCTTATATAGGTTGAAGTGGATGAAAGAAGAGAACCCACAGATTGGAAAGGAAATTGAAGTCTTGGAAAAGAATGTTGAAGACGAACTTCTTCAACTTGGTTGGACAATGGGGCAAGATGAAGTTGTAGATTGTGCTAACAAGGAAGAGGAAACAATGATAGTTGAAGATGTTACAGATGTGACAAAGATGGACGATGAACTTGAGATTGATTAAGTTGGACCAGGATCGTGTAGATTGCAGACATGGATGGATGAGGGTACTCACATGGAGGAACCTCATGATGATGGTGAAGTAAGTACTGATACTTGTGTTTCACATGAGAATTTGGTAGATGGACCGTATGTGGGAAGGGAAAAATCAATTTGCTGATGAAAGGGAGGATCTTACCATGGATGTCTATGATGAGACCTCGTATGGAGAAGCAAGGACTCTTGAATGTTGAAGGACTTGTTGGGGTTTTTTGTGACATTATGGTAGAAGGTACAAAGGCCCATGAAAAGGGAGGAACGTGATGATCATTGTAGAGGATTGGTTCATGCTTTAGCCACATGGAGAATTGGCTAAGTGCCTAGCATGACTCATGGGTAGATTGGAGGAGCGCACACACTTGAGGTATGACGATGCTTGGGCGGAATTCTCATGGTCAAGACCAAGAGATAGTCTTGGTGGAACCTTTAGTGGGGAAGCTATGATGGAAGGGAATCGTGATGATGATGATACAGTTGGGTGATCGATTTGACTAAACCAAAGATTGTAACTTGGATGAGGATGACTGATTGTTGTGGTGGGTCTACTTGATTGGAATACATGGGAAACTTAGTCATGGACATCAGGTTGGAGACATGGAGCATGGCAGTCTTATGCAGGGACATTATGTAGGAGCACTTGTAGAGGTGCAACTTATGGGAATCCAATGAGGAGTGCCAAAGCAGGGATGTTGTGCAGGTGGATTTGCTTGTGTGATAGGAGATGTGTTATTTATGAGACGATGGAGAGGTTGTGCACTCTTCTACAATAAGGCCATGGACTTGGATGGATTTGTGAGCAGACTATGGAGCATTCCTACTACATGGAGAGCTGAGGCATCTTACAGAGACCTTTGGGCCGAGACTTGTATGCTTGCTGAGATGTTGGTTGGAGATGACTCATGGAGCTCATGATAACATGAGGTTATGACTTTTATGAACTTCATATATGGTGGACTTGGAGGATCTTATGCATTGAGGAGCTGAGGTCAGAGACTTTGATGCAAAATGGGATGCATACTTTCAAGTACATGTATGGGAATGGCTTGAAAGAGTGACTTGATGTGGAGGATCAATATGAGACACTTTGGAGTGATGGAGTTACAATGATGATGATGCCTTGGTGGTAGCACTTGGGCACTGGTTGAGCTGAGACTTAACCACTTTTGACACATGGGAGCTGATTGATCTATGATCATGGGCAGCACATGGATAGATGAGACAGGTGTATACTTGTTTCTATGATACACTTAAGGGATGGCACATTGCATATAGGATGGAGGTTTCTTCATGGACCTAGATGTGGCACATAAAGAATCAGAGTTTGATGAGATGGTCTCTTCATATTGAGGAGGCACACATATGGATGATGATATTGGGAAAGATGTGGCTGATTTCATGCAACACATTAGTACCAAACATCATGGACATCATGTTGCAGATGAGATGAGGACTACTTCATGAACCTAAGCATGGCTTACACTTGTATGGAAATGGATTCTTGATCGAGTTGAGGATGTGACGGGATGTTATAAGAAATAGATGGTGATGGCATGAGGATGTTCACTCTCATGGTTTGAGCGTGGCAGTTGGACTGATCACCCAACTAGTTCAAACATGGGGACGCATAGTGTACAGAGAGATGTTAGCATTGTGTTGGAGTATCATGGCAGCTGTTCACATGAAGACGATACATGATGAGGTCGACATGATATGTTACAAGAAGCATGTAGCTTGAGATGGAAGGGCCAGCCTTCCACGATGGGGAGTAACATGTGGATATTGTGACAGGGTGGTCGATGGTCATGGATTGAGATGATTTTCGATGTATGACATACCGATGGAGTGTATACCTTGGTATGGTGATCTTGGTGATAGATGGTTGCTGGGACAAGGCATGATGGAGACAATGGATTCTACATATGTTGCGGGGATGTTTGTAGTATGTGGAGGAGTTGACATCATGGGTGTGACAGACATTGATGATCTTGGTGGACGGCTACTAGGATGGTATGTTGTTGAGGACGACAATGACTTCAGGTGGAGGAGGATATAAGGACCTGCAGTCCTTATGTGCGTGCTCCAACTTGAAGTGCGACCGTGACTGAAGGAACGGCAAGCTCAGACTTGTATATGTGTGGAGTTATGTAATAATGAACGCATGGAGAAGGAGGGTGAGCTATTTATACATGTGTTGGAGTGTGGAGGAGCACCCACGGGCTGACCAACAAGTGAATCATTTGGATAATGGCCGACGAGATGTTTAGTAGCATTTGCGATGGAGTTAAGGGTGTAGGCAGGTCGGCTGGGTAGCCATGACCTTGCCTTACCTCCCGTATAAACTAGAAAGGTGCAAGGCTCATTTGGACATCACTCAACAAGGACTTCGCTAAAAAAAGAGGAGTGTGCAGAACTAGAAGATGATGCAGCAAGATAGGAGGGCATAGATTTGGTGATGCGCTCGTTCTTGAGCAAAGTCGCACGGAGGTGAATGCACATCTTGGTTTTGTGTGAAGGGCGTAGGTGGAGGTCGCTCGCCAGTCGAAGTAAGGCATGCACGGTGAAGGTGAGGACGCCTGGTCATGCAAGGTGTGCACAGGTGAAGGCGAGGGTGCTTGGTTGTGTGAAGATGCATGGGTGAAGGTGTGAATGCCCAGTTGTGTGCGGTTGTGCAGTTGGGTGGTTGTGCATGGATTCTTGGGCAGCTCTGGTGAGCGCCCGCTCATCGTGCAAAGGCAAACGCGAAAGTTGTGTATGGTGGAAATGATGAAGTGTTGAGATTGTAAACGGAGGTGTGACTTGTGCGGAGGCACTCGGGTGTGGCGACTTGGTTACGACGAGGTGCGCCCAAGTTGGGAAAAAAACACGATCGTGCGACGAGGTGAACGAAGGGTTGGTGATTTGTGCGGCGACCTTGTGGAGGTGCCAACGAGCTAGGCAACCGAGTTTGCCGAAGTTGGAAATTTGGCTAAGTATAAATTTGAGGTTTCCCAAGGACTTAACCTATACTTTGTAAAAGTGGAAAATTATATATATATTGATATTCAGGCATACTCATATTGTAGGGAGCTTCCCCTCCCTTTATACTGTCATGAATTTCTCTTGTATAATGCTATTTATGTGAATGTTATGGACTTTCACTTGTATAAAGGATAAAATACTAATACTTGGTAAAAACAAATAAAACTATGTATGGAATGTTAGGCGAGTCTACAATTGTAAGTATTGGTGAAAATAAAACGATTGATAGTGTCGCACCTCACCTAACATGGTTGGAAGACTACCGTAGGCTTGGGAGCGTGACAGGGCAAGTTAGGTTAGCTCGCCCAAGGCCGGTTGGGCCATGTCATGCCGTGTGTGGGTGCTCGGGCCCACGTGGCCATGTGAAAAGAGCTAGGTCATGATTTCCCATGTGCCTTTTGCACCTTCGTGTGGCCCGTTTGCCTGATGCCCCCTCGTGCCTTCATTCGGGACGTGCGCCCACGGAAACTGCAAAACTTCGTTCAGGTCATTCAACCATGGAAACTCCAAATTTCATTTGGGCGGGTCGGGACGTGTCATGTGTGGGTGCCCATGCAAACGCATTGAGGCAGGTTGGGTTAGGTTGGGTCGGTTCATGTCGTGTCGTGTGACTACACCCAGGGCACCCGTGGCCTTCTAAAAAATGCTAAGTTGTGACCGGGGGTGTGCTTTGTGCATGATCGTGCTGCTCGTTTTCCTGAATCTCCCTTGTGCCTTCGTTTTGGTCATGTGCCAGAGCCCATGTAAACTCGCTCGAGCGGGTCGTTTGCCATGTAAACACTCATCGGGTGGGTCATTTTCCATGTAAACACGTTCGGACAGGTCGTTTGAGGGCGCCCGTGTAAACTCGTTCGGGAAGGTCATTTGCCATGTAAAATCATTTAGGTGGGTCATTTGAGGGTGCCCGTGTAAACTTGTTTGGGCGGGTCGGGCGAGGGCATCCGTGTAGACTCATTCGGGCGGGTCAGACGAGGTCATCCATGCAAAATCGTTCGGGCGGGTCGGGCAAGGGCATCCGTGCAAACGTGTTTAGGTGGGTCGTTCAGGAGAGGGCATCTGTGCAAACTTGTTCGGGCAGGTCGGGCGAGGGCGTCCATGTAAACTCGTTTGGGCAGGTCGAGTGAGGGCATCCATGCAAACTCATTTGGGTGGGTCGGGCGAGGACGTCCGTGTCAACTCGCTCGGGTGGGTCAGGCGAGGGTTTCCATGCAATCTCGTTCGAGCGGGTTGGGTGAGGGCGTGCCCATGCACATGAGCCCGTATTAAAAATGCTAAGTTTGACCCAGGGTAGCCTTTGTGCATGTTTGTGAATCTCGTTTGCCTTGCTCTTAGTTTTCCCTTTGTTTCTATAGTGTGGGTGCCCATGTAAACTCGTTCAGTGGGTCGGGCGAGGGTGTCCATGTCAACGCATTTGGGCGGGTCACGCAAGGGCGTCCGTGTCAAATTATTAGGGTCCCACCTTAACCCCCTTATTTATGTAAGTGGGATCACATCATAATAAAGAGTCAATAAAGCCCATATTAAAAATTGTAAGTGGTTAACCCGCTATTAATGATGGGACCATAGTTAGTTGCAAATGGGCCTAGTATTAGATAGATGGTATTAATAAAACCCATTGTATTGATCCATGGTATTACATGTATGAGTCATATATAAAGGATAGAGACTCCCTGCGAGGAGCATCGTGTCTTATTTTGGAATCGAGCTATGCTCTATTGGAGGTTGCCCCCTCGAAGAGGCCAGTGAACATTGCTTTCTGAATAATAAAATACTTGTTGTTGACTCTCACTATTCTATGTTCTGGGTATTGTTCTTCGCATATTCTGTATTTGGGTATCTTTTGCAGGTTAAAAGCATAACACAACTTGTTCGGGTGGGTCGTTTAGGCGAGGGCATCCATGTAAACTCGTTTGGGCAGGTTGTGCGAGGGCGCGCCCTAGCAAATGAGCCCATATAAAAAATGCTAAGTTGTGACCTGAGGATGGCTTTGTGCACGTTTGTGCAACTCATTTTCCTAGCCCTCCCTTATCCCTTTGTTTCAGTCATGTGGGCGCCCATGTAAACTCATTTGGGTGGGTCGTTTGAGGATGTCCGTGTCAACTTGTTCGGGCGGGTCAGGTGACGGTGTCCGTGTGAACTCGTTCGGTTGGGTCTGGCGAGGGCGTCCGTGTGAATGCATTCGGGAAGGTCGGGGAGGGTGCGGCCAGGCGAACGAGCCCGTACAAAAAATGATAAGTTGTGACCCGAGGTTGGGTTTGTGCACGTTCATGCAGCTTGTTTGCCTAGCTCTCCCTTGTCCCTTTGTTTCGGTCTTGTGGGTGCCCATGTAAATCATTCATGCGGGTCGTTTGAGGGTGTCCGTGTTAACTCGTTTAGGTGGGTCATCTGGGCGGGTCGGACGAGGGTGTCCGTGTTAACTCGTTTAGGCAGGTCGAGCAAGTGTGTAGCTGGGCGAACAAGCTCATATCAAAAATGCTAAGTTGTGACTCGAGGTTGGCTTTGTGCACGTTTGTGCAGCTCGTTTGCCCAGCTCTCCCTTGTCGCTTCATTTCGATTGTGTGGGCACCCATGTAAATTCATTCGGGCGGGTCGTTTGAGGGCGTCCGTGTGAACTCGTTCAGGCGAGTTGGGCGAGGGCATCCGTGTGAACTCATTCAAGCAGGTTGGGCGAGGGCACGCCCGAGCGAATGAGCCCGTATAAAAAACGCTAAGTCATGACCGAATGTTGGCTTTGTGCATGTTCATGTAGTTCATTTTCACGGCTCTCCCTTGTCCCTTTGTTTTGGTCGTGTGGGCACTCATGTAAACTCATTCAGGCAGGTCATTTCAGGGCATTCGGGAGGGTCGGGCGAGGGTGTCCGTGTGAACTCGTTCAAGCGGGTCGGGCAAGGATGCGGCTAGGCAAACGAGCCCGTATTAAAAATGCTAAGTTGTGACCCGAGGTTGGCTTTGTGCACATTCGTGCAGCTCATTTGCAAAACTCTCCCTTGTCGGTTTGTTTCGGTCGTTTTGGCACCCCTGTAAACTTGTTCGGGGGGGTTGTTTGAGGGCGTCCATGTCAACTCGTTCAGGTGGGTCAGGCGAGGGTGTCCATGTGAACTCGTATGGGTGGGTTGGGCGAGGGCGCGCCTAGACAAATGAGCCCGTATCAAAAATGCTAAGTTGTGACCTGCAGTTGGCTTTGTGCACGTTCGTGTAGCTCGTTTTCTCAGCTCTCCCTTGTCCCTTCATTTCGGTGAGTCATTTGAGGGCGTGTGTGTGAACTCATTCGGGCGGGTCGAGCGAGGGCGCACCCATGCAAATGAGCCCATATTGAAAATGCTATGTTGTGACCCAAGGTTGGCTTTGTGCACTTTCATGCAGCTCATTTGCCCAGCTCACCCTTGTCCCTTCATTCCGATCATGTGGGCGCCCATGTAAGCTCATTCAGGTGGGTCGAGAGAGGGCATGCCGGAGCGAATGAGCCCATATCAAAAATGGTAAGTTGTGACTCGAGGTTGGCTTTGTGCACGTTCGTGCATCTCGTTTGCCCAACTCTCCCTTGTCCCTTCATTTCGGTCATGTGGGTGACCATGTAAACGCGTTCGGGCGGGTCATTTGAGGGAACCCTTGTCAAATCATTTGGGTGGGCCGGGTGAGGATGTCCGGGCGAACGAGCCTGTATAAAAAATGCTAAGTTGTGACCTGAGGTTGGCTTTGTGCACATTCGTGCAACTCGTTTGCCCGACTTTCCCTTGTCGCTTTGTTTCAGTCGTTTGGACACCCATGTAAACCCGTTCGAGATAACCATAAATAAAGAGATGCAGCGGAAATAACACTTCATTTCATTAATGGAAAATACCGAAATATGCTTACAACCAGAATTGGAAATAAACCAGCTAGGACGATGGTAGCTTATCTCTGAGAAGATATGTGCGGCTACATGTCTCTGAACTGTTCCGAACTTGTGTTACAATGAGGCTCGAAGGCCTATTTATTGTTGAGAAACAATGGAAAACCCTTCACATTCCAAAACCTACCCTTGAAGATGAAACGCCAAATTGTGGGCCCCGTTTTGGGTAAATTGGTACATCAATTTCCCGGGGTCGTAACTTTGGCATATGATCTCCGTTTGACGTGTATGATAGCTCGTTAGAAATATCTATCTGAGAACTACCACTTTGGGAAGGGAAACATCGGTCCATGGACCCATGTTTCCCCTAGATTTCCCAAAAAACGTCGTTTAGGGCCTCAAAACGGCTCTGGAAGTTCAGGACCTGAGAAAAAAATAATAATAATAAATAAATAACTGCTAAAAATAGTAAATTGTGCTACAATTACGGAAACTGAAAAGACTGAAAGAGACAGTTGTGGGGATCCAAATGGGATAGGTGGGTGGCCACCAACATTCTGAGTTATATTGGAAACTGAAAAAGACTGAAAGAGACAGTTGTGGGGGTCCAAATGGGATAGGTGGGTGGCCACCAACATTCTGAGTTATAATGGCCGAGTTATATCCATTTTAATTATGGAGCAGCATTCGGAGTGGGTTCCCATTAGAGACATGCCCTCCCACCCCACTTTAGTAGGCACCTGCTTCACATTCATTAGTTTCAACATAGCAGCATTCGGCTTGGGTTATTTGGAGACGTGCCCCCTACCCCAAGCTATCTAGGCACCTGCTACTTCATCAGCAACCAACATCATGGTTATGGGTCAACCGCATAAAATCCTTGTCATCGAAGTCCATTTGTTAGGCCGCACACTGTCAGAATCACAGTTGGTCACAAGCATTACAAGGTATCTCTATCCTCGGATCTTCGTTGATCAGGGTTTTGGGTTTTCAGTTTCAAATATTGCAGCAATATTCAACAAACTTCAGGCATGTGCTACATCCTCCACAAAGCATTTTCTTGGGCCAAGCAGGAAGAATTTTTCTTTTTCCATTTTTTTGCAGGAATTTTTTTGGGCGGCGACTTTGCAGATCAGATCTGTAACATTGGGTACAAAATTTACAAAAGAAAATACTAAATCTGGATTCCTCTCGAAAAATCACCCAATTTCAAAAAAAAAATGGGTCGAATCGGAGTTCGGATGTGGGAGATATCGTTGATTTAAAATCAGCTATTTTATTAGATCTTGGGGGCCTCCTCCCAAGATCTGGATCATTGATGGTCTGTGCAGATTTGGAAACGTCACCCCAATAAGTATGATTGCCAGGTATCCACTGCATGGAAGATGGCCATCATCTCCTTCTCATAGGTAGATTGTCCCAAATTTGTCCCACTTAGTTGTTGGCTAGTGAAGGCCAAGGGTTGACCTTCCTGCATTAAGACAGCCCCAATACCCGTACCTGAAGCATCACATTCAATCACAAAAGATTTGGTGAAGTTGGCTAGTGCCAATAATGGAGTGGAACACATGGCATGTTTGAGAGCTATAAATGCCTGTTGCACTTCATCATTCTAGAAGAATGAATTATTATTAAGAAGGTGAGTGAGGGGTCTAGCAATGCGACCATAATTGCAGACAAATTTGCGATAGTAGTCAGTGAGACCCAACAATCCTCTCAAGCTCTTCAAGTTCTTTGGTTGAGGCCAATCCTGCATTGCCTAGATCTTTTTGGGTCCACCTTGACACCTTCACGCCCCACAATGTGGCCCAAATACTCAACTTCTTCCATGCCAAAAGAACACTTGGACATCTTGACAAATAATTTATGCTTCTGGAGCAGTTGCAACAACAAATCTACATGTTGAAGATGTTTTTCCCAGATGAGGATGCCATCAAAGAAAACAAGGACAAATTTTCTGAGATATGGTTTGAGCAAGTTATTCATGAGGCTATGAAAAGTGGATGGGGCATTATAGAGACCAAATGGCATGACCGAGAATTCATAATGGCCTACATGAGTTCAGAAAGCAGTCTTTGGAATGTCTACTTCTTTCATGCGAATTTGGTGATAGCCCGAGCGAATGTCGAGCTTAGTAAAGAATTGAGCCCCATTTAGTTCATCCAGGAAATCATCAAAAACCGGGATGGGAAATTTATCTTTGACTGTCAGTTTGTTGAGGACCCTGAAGTTTGGACACATATGTCATTCCCCATATTTCTTGAGCACCATGGCCACATGCAATGAATAAGGACTAATGTTAGGACGAATGACACCTACTTCCAGGAGTTCCTTGATGATTTTTTCAATTTCATTCTTTTGGACGAAAGGATATCTATATGGGCGCACATTTGGTGATTGTTCCCTTGGGACCAAAGTAATGCTATGATCATGTTCCCCTCTCGAGGGTGGAAGCTCATGAGGCTTGTCAAAGACTAGCAGATGGTTGTTTAAGACCTGTTACATCTCAAGATGAATATGAAGAGAAGTGGGTTTAGACCTGGATGGCATTAAATTGGGATATAACTCCATGGTGGCCATTTTTTAACAATTTTTCCATTCTATGTGAGCTGATGATAGAGGGAGCACCTGCCTGGAGTTTGCGGAGGGTATGTGTGTGGTTATTCTGCTTAAAGCTCATATATAACTCCTAGAAATCCATTGTGATTGGGCCGAGTGTGCAGAGCCATTCAGTACCCAAGACAATGTCACACCCACCCATGTTGATGGCAAACATGTGGGTATTTAGGTGACAATCCCCCATTTGAAGTTTAACATTTTCACAGCGGCCTTCACATTTCATTGTCCCCCCATCAGCAATCTGGACCTAGAAATTAGAGATGGCTCTGACAAAATAATGCACTGCTTCAGCAACTCTTTGATGGATAAATTTATGTGTACTGCCACTATCAATTAGGACTACTACAGGGTAATGCTTAATAAAACCTCTGATTTTGAGAGTTTGGGGAGAAGAAATCCCTGCCAAAGCATGAAACGAGATAACCGGTTCTTCAGGTGTAGCTAAGAGCTCATTATCTAGCTGGTTGTCCTCATCTTCCTGCTCTAGTCCCTCAAATGGTGGGGCTTCCTTGTATTTATGCCCCGGAGAGTATTTCTCATCATAGTAGTAACACAATCCTTGCTTTCTTATTTCCGCCATTTTTGTTGGTGACATCTTTTAAACCTTAAGTGTTTGGGTAGTGCTCGGAGCCTGGGTGGGGCAACCCTTGGTTATGAAATTTGGACGAGTCGACTGGGCCGCTAACGCCCGTTCTACTTCACAAGCTATCGTGCAAGCTGTTAGCCATTAGATTAGGTATTATAGTCGGACGTGGGCTTGTATGGCATCTTTGAGGCCACTGACAAAACATTCCAAGTAGAATTCATCTCCTAGACCTCTTGTGTGGAAGGCTAATGCTTTAAAGGCTTTAATATATTCTTGCACTGTGCCTGTCTATCGGAGCTTAGTAAGACGACCCAAAAAGTTAGATTCATGGTCAAAGCGATCAGAAAGTTATTTTGAGAATATCAACCAAGTCACTGGCCTTCCATAGTAGCGTTGATGCCACTGCCACCATTGCCATCTTTCTTGGTCCAAGTACAGGCTTCCCACACTTAGCTTAGTCGCATAGTCTCTGATGTGATTCAATGTGAAATATTTCTCCATTTGTGCTAGCCATGTGGCCGGATGAGAGCCATCAAATTTATACATGTCCAGCTTGGGTGGTCGAGGTTGGGACTATTGGTGGTTTCCATAGAAGTGAAGAGAATGGCTAGACTCGCCCTCAAGGTTTTCATTAAAATCATATGCCTCTGATTGTTCCCCCGACTTTCCCTTTGTGATTATGTCCTGTAAGGTATGGATTTGCTTCATTAATGCCTCCAATTTGTGTTCAAGTGTGTCTATCTTCTCATTGTCCATAGCTTAGCTCTAGTTTGTATCATGCACAGATCTGGTGCACTTGTCATTACTGAAAAAAATATTTGGGACCACCCGAAATTTTGACGCTTACAAGTGAATCATGCCACCTTGCTCAACCCATCGACCTGATTCTGATGGGTTAAGTCCCCTATAAGCATCTCGGGAGTGTCTAAGACCTTTTTTTTTTTTTACTCTGAAAGGAGTTTTACTCCCCGCCTAGGAATACTGCAATAGCCGATTCCCAGAAAAGTTAATTATGCCCCATGTCCTGCGAGAATCACACCCAGGTATAGGAGTGACACAAATAGTCAAATCTGTAGGCGAAACCCTCAACTATAGAGTATGAGTAGAAATGTGGCAGTGATCAAACCCCTGCTACTAGATCTGAATGGTGGATCTGATTGTTGTGACTACTACAGAACCCAAACTGCGGGATCTGAATGGCGGATCTAGTAGACCTAATAGGGCTGAATGGCGGAATTTATTATTGTGGCTGCGACCGACCCCAACCTGCTAGATCTAATCTAGAAAAGATTATGCATGATCAAGAGAGAGATAAAGGAACTATGGTCTTAAAGATTGTTAGATGTTACAGATCACAATATAAATAAGGGTATGACAGTAGTACTCAGCCCAATCTTTCAGGGAACTAACCAAAGAGGATCAATCATACCCTTAGTCGTACAACCCGACTACCCTATCGTACGCGTAAGTAATCTCCCGGAGTGTTGTTCTCGATGTACTGTAGCAGCAAGACGGCCGATACCAGAATACCAAATATGTGAATAAATATACCCAGAACACAGAACAATAAGAAATAACAGCATGTATTTGATTATTCAGAAAGGAAAGCAATGTTCACTTGCCTCTTTGAGGGGGAAACCTCCAATAGAGTTGGGCTCAATTACAAAATAAGACACAATGCTCCTTGAGGGGAATATCTTCGCACATACAATACCATGGGTCAGTACCATGGTTCTTATTAATACCATCTATCTAATACCATGGCCCATTTGCAACTAATTGTGGTCCCTTCTTTAAATGTGGGTCAACCGCTTACAATTATTAATATGGGTTTTATTGACTCTTTAACTAACTATAACTATGACTCGACCCTATTACATAAATAAGGGGGTTAGGGTTGGACCCTAACAGTGATCAAGTTGTTTCTATTTTGATTGACCCTAGATCTAATTATAGTTATGTTAATCCTGACCTAGTGGATAAGTGTGGTTTGAATAAAGAAGTACATGTAGATTCTTGGTTAGTGCAATTGGCTATGGGTGCAAAGAAGTGATTTCATCACTGGCTAAGAGCTTGTACATTTGATTTGAATGGTATCCCTACCTAAACACATTTGAATGCATTACCATTGGGATCATACAGTATGTTATTGGGCATGGATTTGTTATACCTTCATTGAACCAAGGTGGATTGTTAGGATAAATTCATTGAGTGCTTGGATGATAATGGAGAACAAAGAGTTTTGCGAGGTGTTGTAGCGGCTACAACCACCCTCCAAAATTTTGTCTATGCTTCAATTTTGGAGCCTTCCTTTTAAACCACAATAGCTCATCTTGCATTGATCCGAGTATCCATGCTTTGACTGAGACTTAGCCTTTTCATATTGGCTTGTGTTTTCTCACTTAGTTGATTTGATGACCCACAAGTCAATACCTGACCTGGTCCCACAACAGTTATGGGCTTGCCTCATAAAACTGTACAAATATTAAGGGCAATTGGCCTTGCTATTGGGAATTGCGCAGTCCTGACTTCCAGTGAGCCTTGAGCTCTGGAAATGCGCAGTCATGGAGGGGCAACCCAAAAAATACGCAAACCTCACCATGCTTAGAAAAAACATAGTGCATGAGCTGAAGAGTTTTCCATTACTTCCCAAAACTACACAATATTTCCAAGCAATGCATGGCAGTTTTCCTGAAAAAGCAAAAAAACATACCTAGACAATAGGGATCTATTTTTAGTAACCCAAAGGAGGCACTTGCGTTATTTTAGAAACTGTTGCCAAGTGTCACTTTTTCCTTTATTTTAGGCATGCGCGTCATAAATGCTAACTTGGAAAAATCTTTAATTGATGTTGTTAGAGCTCATTTACACACTTGACTTGGAGCTCTAGCATTCCTGAGGAGATCAAGGAGCCTTCGGTGTGATCATCGTCACTTTTGCTAGTGAGTTTTTATTTTCTCATCTTTTGTCGTTTTTTGTTGTTTAGATTGTGTGAGTGATGTTTCACTTGTTTCTTTGCATGATTGCTGGTGTTTAAACTTATTTTAGCTTGTAGAAGTGTTTTCCAAGTTATATACTACATTTCCCAAGTCTCGCATGAGTTTTCCCATTTTTGTACCAACAGTCATCGTTGTGGAGACTCTCTTTAAATGTTTTGTTTTCCTTGAGTGTAATAAATTCATGCACTTGTTTCACATGCATGCATCAACACTTAGTTAGATATGCACTCAACATCACACCATCTTTCATATATTCTTGTTTTTCACACTCCCCTTGGGCATATTTGGGTCCCCTTGCCTGGATCTCACTGTACACAGCTACCTCAGCGCGATCTCGAGACTCAAGCCTCTAGCTTGGCTTCTGGAATTACATAGAGCCTAGCCTGGGCTGGCTCCAACTATGCACTACGCAGTTCCAGGATCTAGTCTCCTAGCTTGGCCACTGAGACTGCGCAATGCACAGTCTCTCCCAGGCCCTGACGCAAACTAAACTGCACATTCCACAGTTCCAGTCATCAAGCTCCCACACTGACTACTGGGACTACACAATGCGCAATTCCCAAAGGCAGATAGTCACACCTGTCAGTCAAAACTACACAATCCTTTCCATCATGAGCCCGACTTACTGCTTCATCTTTTTTTGAATTTGTTTTGCTTTTAACTGGCATTAGTTTTCCATGAGTATCCTCTCTATCCCATAGGTACAACAATTGTTGAGCATCCCTCTTTGTCCCATAGGTACAACAGTTGTTGAGCATCTCTCTAGAAGTTACAGTTAACATGTCATCCAAGAGAGTTGCATCAAAGGAAACCACCAAGGCAAATACTGGGGAATCAGCTGAGCAGATATCAGTTGATCTATCAGTATATGAAGATACTCAGTTTCATTGAGAAGGGAACAACACTAACATGGTAGTAGATCAAATATACTTTTGCAGAGGACTTCAAGGCAGATTTAGAGGACCAGTAGGTTTATCTTGGCATCTAGCAGTCAGGATTATACAAGGTTGCATGCAAGTACCCCACCTTTCCATGTGCGTATATCATTAGCTAGATTGTGTCACATATGAATGAACAAACTATGACATTGAGTAGTGCCATCAGGAGAGAGCTTGTCACCTTCATCGCAGATATTTTTAGAAAATGTATCACTTTCCCAAGCTGATGAAGTGCATGGACTCACTCTTCTATGCCACCCATAGCTAGGTGAACACAAGAGACATTGTCAAGCGCTGGGTGAAATATTTTTCTAAGTTAGACAAACACCCACCTATGTTTACAAGACAAAGTCCCTCAGGAAGGCTTACCTATTCTTGATCATATTTGCTTGTAGAATATATGGTCAAGAGAGCACCGAAAACTTTCTTGAAGGGTGGGTAGTCTTACTGGACCAGCTGGTGAATGATGGGAGGCCATTCAACTGGTCGGATTTGTTAGCTCATGAGTTGAACTCCCATGTGGCCAAGGCTCTAAATCTGCCCAAGAATGAGCAAGTGAGGTTTTATATGTCTACATATTTACTAGATGCAATATGTGCCTAGCAGTAGTTCCCTGGCATGAGATGGGAATGGACACCACAAGAGACTGTCGTGAACATCTATTGCAAGTTCTTTTCTGATTGCAACTATCGAGTGATGACAAGGCTAACTGACCATTTTATCATATTGTTATACAAGCTTATCTTTGAGCAGGATCCACCTTGCATGTCCCAAGAAGCAATGGAGGTGATAGTAAACATTGCAGATTGGTATGCCTCACCGGGTGCTACCTTCATTAGTGTGTTTGGTGGAGAGAAGCCTCTGCATGTTCTACCAAGGTATGCCACTGACAAACTAGTCATGCAAGAAGTATCATACCACCTCACTATCGATTTGTTAGTAAGACTGCATAGGAAGAAGAAAGTGCCATGGCCCGCTCTTCCTTTACAGATCGGGTTACATGAGATTAAGAGATTGAGGGATGAATATGATGAACAAACAAGGATACATTGTTCTCCTTGATGATGATCTAGCCATGGATGTGTGCAATCTATCATTTGATGAGTTGCAGAAGAAGTTTGTACAGGCACGAAGGAAGCACTTTCTGGATGATCACGCATCACCTACATTCATCAAGGGTGACAGTGTCAAACACCAGGAAGCATCCAACTGCTCTTGTCAAAGCCAACTTGAACTATGTAGGAGCAACAAGCTCAAATGTTAAGTATCTAACGACTGAGAATGACCAAGTAGAAATAACTTGTAGGCTGCCAATCAAGAGGCATAACAACTCTGAGCATTAAAGCAGAATGCAATTTCTATATTGGGGGGGATGAAGACAACGATACTTGTTGAAGTATCAATACTTGGTGATACCATGTGGCAACTCTATGACAAATTTGTCATTGTGCATAAAGAAGTTGTCCATGTGTGTAGCTTATAATAGCAGAGCAAAGAGTTTGTTCAAAATCTCAAGAACATACATGTTTCCATCGCCCATATACAAGAGTGGACAATGTGATACAAAGGGAACCTGCTTGACTTAGAGAAGAAGATGAAGCCACAGACAGAGTTGGAGAAAGCGAAGGTCCAAAGGTTGGTCCAAAACAATGATCATCTCACCTCATTCATTGGTAGCATACAAGCCTCATATGTGCAGTTGTACAATAATTTGGATGTCATGGTGAGAAAGAACGAGACCCCATCAATCAGTTCTCTCACCAATTATAAACCCAAGAACCAAGTCTGGTTGAAGATCGATGAGTAATTAGAGTAGTTAAGACAAGAGGCCACTAAAGAAGACTTGGAGCTTAGCGCACATAACATGCAGAAGCACATCGGTGGTACTATCATGGTCAAGACCATGCTACTCATGCTTTAGAACGATTATGGATACAAGTTCCAAGACCATATACCTGGATGCCATGGGGGCAAGAGTCTACTTGCATAAAGACACCATCACACAGTACCAAGCTTGGCATCCATATGTGACCAAGAAGCATCAAGTGGAGGTTACCAAGCTAGACTTTACCCAAAATCCATAATCATAGTGTCGTGTCTTGTTAGGTTGTCTCTTGCCTATTTTGTCTTATGTGGGTACATGTGGCAAATGTAATATTATTTGTAAATATATTGTAAGTAAAATTCCAAGTGTCAATATTGGAATATGAAAAGTCATCATGTAATGTAATGTGTCATTTAGTGAAGAAGTTGAAGAGTCATGAGGGAAGTCAAAGAGTCACAAAGGGGAATGTGAAAAGTCACCCCACTCTTTGTTATAAATATAACCTCATAACTCATAGAATTAGCTTTTGGGAGCCAAGCTTTTGGCTAGGCTTAGGCTTAGGAAATGCTTGGGAGTATTGTGAAGAGCCTTGGCTTCTCCATATCGTAGAGCGAGTATACTTTGTTGGAGGAGTAGGTGTTCTTGATTGTAATGTTCCACTATTGGGGCTAGTGGTCATCAATGGTGTATGTATGGATGGGACTTTCACTTATAATAATAATATCAAATCCAACATGCTTTCATGCATATGTTGTTAATATAGTAGGACTATTCTTGTTGTATTGGAAATGTATGTTATTTAACTTATGCATATGCGTATGAACTAGTTTCTATGCATTTGTATGAATCTTGTTGAATGTGAGATGTTGGATTAACTCATCATTTTAACTTGTGGACTATTCTGCATTTTAGCTTGTGATTTCATTTCGCTCATGTGTTCCTTTCAATCTATGTATTATTACAGGCTTCTAAGGGGCACACTTCCTTTTCCCCTCTGTGTGTTATAACTTCATGCATCGCACTTGATTCTCTGAAGGGTCACACACTTTCTCTCACCCAAAGTTATCATACTTTCCTTTGTGCGCTACTGCAGTCAAGGCATTACACTACCACCCACTATTGGGACTCCTACTCCAAATGGTGTGAGGTCTAGTTGGGACTTCATACTGGGGAGATCCCCTTAATGTTAGTGGGTCCAGCATCATCAACATGGGGTAAGAAGAAAACAACATCAGTTAGAATGGTGACATCTATGTAGGTGAAGCGTAGTCGCAGGAAAGGGTGTGCCTTATGTCTTATTTGTGGTGCACATTTCTAGTGACAAAGGTAAGGAAGTTGAGGATGCAAATGCTTTGAGCAGGTACCCATTTGTACAGCAATTTCATAATGTATTTCCCACAAAGATTTCAGATTTTCCACCTCACTAGGAAGTAGAATTTTCTATTGAGTTGGTGCTAGGGGCAGCTTTGACATCAAAGGCACCTTACAAGATAAGTACACCTAAGTTAGTAGAGTTGAAGCTACAATTGAAGGAAATGATTGACAAGAGGTATATTAGGACAAGTGTATCACCATGGGGTACACTGGTATTGTTTGTGAAAAACAAAGATGGTACTCTCAGGTTATGCATTAAATATAGGCATTTGAAAAAAGTGACCATCAAGAATAGGTATTCGTTATCGAGGCTTGATGACTTTTTGGATCAGTTGAAGGAAGTAGTAGTGTTCTCGAAGATTGATCTAAGATCCGAATATCATCAGGTACGCATTAAAGAAGAGGGCATCTAAAAGAAAACCTTTCATACCAGGTATGTACATTATGAGTTTTTTGTAGTTCCTTTTGGTTTAACTAATGCTCCAACTACCTTTATGTGCTTGATGAATAGTATGTTGCATCCATATTTGGACAAGTTTTTCATTGTGTTCATTGATGATATATTGTTATATTCAAAAAGTGAAGAAGATCATGTCGAGCATTTAGCAACAGTGTTGAGATTATTGTGAGAGCATCATTTGTATGCTAAGCTCAACAAGTGTTGTTTCTTTCAGAATGAGGTACACTAATTGGGACATGTGGTTTCCAAGGATGGCATAGCAGTGGACCCAGAAAAGGTAAGAGTTATCATAGAGTGGGAAGCTCCCAGGAATATGGATGAGGTGAGATATTTCATGGGGTTAGCAGGTTATTACAGGAGATTCATCAAGAACTTCTCGTAGATTTCTTATCCTATTACATCATTGCAAAGGAAGGGTAAGAGGTTTGAATGGACATAGGAGTGTTTGTCCAGTTTTGAGCAGCTCAAGAAGTTTTTGACACATGCACCAATGTTAGAGGTTGCAGATCTAGAAAAAGAGTTTGTAGTATGTACAGATTCTTGCAAGAAAGGACTTGGTGGCTTCCTTATGAAGGATGGACAAGTGGTATGTTATGGGTCACGAAAGTTGAATGAGGACAAGTAAAACTACCTGACACATGATATTGAGTTGGAAACAATCATACATGCATTGACTATGTGGAGGCATTATCTTTTGGGTAGGAGGTTTGTATTGATGAGTGATCAAAGTGGGTTGTGGTATCTATTTGACCAATCGAATCTGAATGGAATGCAGGCTTGGTAGTTGGCCACGATCAGTGAGTTTGACTTTGAGATCAGGTATATCAAAGGTAAAAAGAACAGGGTGGAAGATGCTCTTAGCAGGTAGATATAGGTAAATCACATAGTAGTTATGAGCTCCTATGGGACAGATTTACAGGATAGGATCTTGCAAACAGGTTAGTAGGATGTCAGGTATATGGAGATTGTGCACAAGTTGCAGCAGAGTATAGGTAGTGGTATAGGTACAGGTATAGATGCAGGTGCATGGGATGTGGACTATCGTCTCACGCAAGATGGATTGGTTAGATTTAGGGACACGATAGATGTATCAGATAACAATGATCTCAAGAAGGTGATCTTGAGGGAGTTTCATGTGAAACCATATTCAGGTCACCCAAGTTATCAGAAGACGTTGAAAATAGTGAAGAAATTCTATTTTTGGCCGAATTTGAAGAGATACGTAGGAGAGTTTGTGGCTAGGTGCTTGGATTCTCAACAAGTGAAGAGAAAGTGTAAGCATCCTAGTGGGCTCTAGTATTGAAGCAATGATGTTGCAACTCCTGGGACTCCCTTCTTACTTTTATCAACTTGGTTGTTCGTAACAAACTTGGAAGCGATAGTGCTATATGCACAAGTACTAGCTCTTGTTGCAGGCTGTCACTTGATCAGCTGGCACAAGTCCACTAGGAGCTTAAGCCAACTTCTATAAGCTCTTAGAAGAAGCTTTTAACTGTGATGGATGAAAGCTAACTCAAAAGAGGCTAGTCTACTTGCAAAAATAAGATTAAAGCTGAAAGGAAATGCAAACCCTAGAAAACCCTAGTTTTACCGGTTAACCCTACTGGTGCAAGAAAAGAGATGAAAGTTGCGGAAATGGATGCCATTGGATCTTGGAAAGGTAAAATGCATGTTACTAAGCTACTTCTGAAGGAAAATATGGAAAAAACATCTTTTTGTATTTTTGAGTAATTTTGCATAATTATTATGCATGTGTTTTAACGATTTTTTACTATGCAGGGGTTGATTGGCGAAAGGAAATGGAGTGGGTACTTGTAGGAGGTTGGGAAGGTGAGAAGAGGGCCTAAGGGGTCCCTAGCACCCTTTCAAAGAGTTTCACAGTGATCAAATCTCGAAAAAATTCTCACGTGAACTTCTACAAGAAGTCTGCAGGGGTTCTACAGGATGTTCTACAGGAAGAGCCGAAAGAGAATCTTAGAGGGTTGATAGTGGAAAAAGGGCGGGAAAGTGGAAATGGAGGATGGATGAGGATGTGAAGGGGTCTAGAACCTGGTAAATGAAGCTAAGGAGTGATGAAGGTGGTTGGATTTGTTCAAAGATGGAGGGGGCAATGTTGCACAAGAATGTAGAAATTAGGCCAAATTGGAAAAGTGTGGCAAATGAAGGGAAGGAATATTGGATTAGGGGTTGGATCAGGTTGTGTGATAGAGGAAGGATAGGCAAGGATGTGTTACAGGTGCTTTGCACACTATTTTGCAAAACTAATCGAACAAAGACTAGAAAAACCAAAGATCTATCTATTTTTACCTAATCTGACCTAAAAACCAGAAACATGATGAATAGAAGTTTATAGACAGAAAATCATGCAAGATAACTATGGAAACTAAGCAAGAACAGATCTAAACATGCAAGTACAACTGGTATCAACTTTTCCAACTAAAAATCTAACACTAGCAATTGCGTAGAAAGTCAAAAACAATGTTTTTTTGGCAGCAAGTATGCCTTGGTCTCAGCTCATGTTCCCAAGGAGGAAGAGATGAGGTCAAGGATTGCTTGATGGCCTTTTTGCAGATATTTTCTGTTACCAAACTGTCAAATCAACCTGAAAAATGAAAAGTTATTTTAATCATCAAAAACAACCTAAGTAACAAAACAAGATTTTAACCTAAATAACAGAAATTATTCTATGAATGCAAGGAAAACACATAAAAGTACACAAAGGAGGTACTGGAAATTGGGTTTGGCCCAACCCCAAGAGCTACAGCCTCCTAAGAAAGCTCAGAGCTGGTGCAAAGTGAAATTTATCTCCATTACTCAAAAAATAATCATGTCACAAAATTGTTTACAGCAAGAGCTCAAAAATGAGCTAAAATGCAGAGCTGCACTAAAGTGCGAAAAACAATTTTTCAATAACTAAACTACCAAGGCTTGAAGCCTTCCTACTTATGCACCATAAGGACTCCCAACAACCCTCCTTAACTTTAGGAGCTTGGCTGCTCAAAACTGCAGTTAATCAGCCACTTCACAAAATCTGCTTAGCTACCCCTTGAAATCATCTTTGGTGAGCTGTTGAACTCCGAGCTGATGGTGGAGAACTCGGAGAAGGGGTCATTTAGTACAAGAGACACCCTTCCTACAAATCTTCAGCCTTGTTCCTTCGTATTTAGCTATCAACTTGCTCATAAATGCTTGACCTTGGTCCAAAAGATGTCCAAAAATCTGCAATAAGCACGTATTAGACTTTGTGGTCAAGTGACTATTCTCATTCATTCAATTAACATAAATATATTCAAAAGCATGCATAAAACTATGAAGAATGGTGGATTAATCAAGAATAATAGGTAAAATGAGCGCAATAAGTTACCCATTTTTGGGGCTCATCATCACCCCCCTGCTGAATGTGTTGCTCATCCTCTAAGCTACTAATCCAGCTCATCATCTTTGATTGCTTTGACTGCCTCTCTGACATCCCAAGCTTCTGAGGTGATGTCCTCTTCTCGGTCATGAAATTCTATTTTTCTCTCTACCTCCTCCCATTACCTGTGTTCTTCTTCTTCTTTGACCCCTTCCAGCAGTTCCAAAAGCAATGGAGGACTGAACTTTAGGCCAATCCAGTTGGCCTTCAGATTTTGCATCGACTATTTGTAAAGTGGTACTCTGGCCAAAGCTTCCTGCATTTTTGTTGGGGAGTGGTACTCTCTTATTTTCAGACTGTGGGACAATGTGTTCCATCTCCTTGTGCAAGCATGAATGTAGTTATCACCAAATAGTCTTTCCATGTTCTCAAAGTGAGTAATGGCCTGAGCGTGCCTTTCAATGTAGTCTGGGAGAACCTGAGGGTTGTTGGCTAGGTGCTAATGGGGCTACACTAAAGCTGAGGGATCTTATGGTTCTGCTCTGATCATGAGTGGCTCACTTATCTCTCTATCCATAACTTTCCAAATTTCTGCTACCCTCTTTTCCTCATGGTTTAACCAAGACGCCATGGCCATGAGTTGCACATCTCCCAATGCAGCATTGGGGTCCCATAGATTCATGTTTGGAAGTGCCAAGTTGTGTAAATAGAATTCTTATAACTTGGCCTTATCTTCAGCTGAGCCACTATCACACAAATACATGAACTAATTGTAACTCTGGAATGTAATGTTGCCCCTTTGGGCCAGTGTGTTAATTTGAAATTGCAACCATTTATCTTTAAGATATAATGTATATGAATTAGCAGGTTTCCTACATTGTAAGGCCTCTACTGCCCAGCTGGCCATGCAGGCCATTTGGGTTTCTTTCTCTTGCACCTGTCGTTTTAAAGCCTGTATTTCTTCTGCTGCATGTGACTCCTTTTCCTGTAGCAGTTTTTTCAGCATCTCAACATCAGCTTGCAGCTTTTCCTCTCTCTGTTGTTCCTCGGTTGTTTCCTTTTCTATTGGAGGTCCTTCTTGTTGCTGCTAGTCTCCCACAATGGGTGGCCTATCTTCCTTATGACCTTCCTGTAGGTGCAACTGCTTTCTTAACAGCTCATTCTCTTCCTGTAATTTGGCTCTTTGACTGCTTTCCATGTGCCTCACCATGGCCAACTCTTTTCTTGATTCTTTTAGTTGTTCTTCCAGGTGGCCTATGTCTGCAACACCCTTGGATTTGGCAATCCTCATCCAAGTGTGAGTCCTAACCCGTTCTTGTTCCAGTCCAAAGAAAAGTGGTATAGCAAACTTCTGTGGGATGATCTTCCCACCTTCTAACAGGTTGTAATATGAGCCCAAGCTAGGTTGAGGGCTTGGCTCCAGTATCTCCTCGGTCTTTTCTTCTCCCTGCAATTGTTTCGCTGCCTTCTCCTCCAATTTCTCAGTCTCTTTTAACTTAGCTAGAGTTTCCTATAGATATGTTTCAGCTTCTTGTACAGTTGCCTTTGAGTCCATCATCTTGATTCTCTCCCTCCAGGTGGAGGTTTTTGGGCTTCCTCTTTCATAG
Organism: Pinus taeda; assembly: GCA_000404065.3. Classification (NCBI taxonomy): domain Eukaryota; kingdom Viridiplantae; phylum Streptophyta; class Pinopsida; order Pinales; family Pinaceae; genus Pinus; species Pinus taeda. The sequence continues at coordinate 34,811 of APFE030464394.1, read as the reverse complement.
GTGATAGATATCTTTGAAGGAGACTCTTCTTTCGGTTTAGTGGTTGTGTCCTCAATGACAATTGGTTCCTTTGATTGTGGTTGGGGTTTGCCCACTTTGATCCTTGTGCTTCTCCTAGATTTAAAGTACATGGAGGTTTTCCTCTTTCTTTTTCCTTTTTGTTTTGTAGGTGTGCTTAATGCAGCAAGCACAGTTGCTACATTCCTTGCCAACGTCTCAGGGGATTTCTCTTCCTGTTGTTCTTTTTCTTCGCTTCCTGTCGAAATCTCTGTGTCCATTGTTTTTGTCTGCATGATTGATATCTCAAGGTGTGCCTTTCCTTTTTCCTTATGGGTGCCTGCTTTGGCTATGGAAGCCTTCATTTGGGCTTTCTCGGCCTTTTCCTTTCTACTCTGTACCCTCTTTTCCCTTGTTGTTTTTGTTGTTGTTTCTTCCTCTATTTTAGGCTCAGCAGTCTTGCCGAATTCTTTTTGTTCTTCCTTGGTTTTGCCCTCTGCTTGAATGCCTTGTGCTCCCTGATCATTTTTCTTCTCAATTTCTTCAGTTTGCTCCCCCTCCTCACTGCTGGATGGGGTGATGTTTTCAGCCAAAGTTCTAATGTTATCATCCCTAGACATGTTTCTGAATATTTCCCAAGATATGGGGATAGTATAGGTGTGTAAAGCATCTTCCACCAATAGTTTGATGAGCCCATGATGGGCCAACTAATCTGGGATCCCTTCATTTAGCTTTGTACCACATTCAATTAAGGACTGAAGAAGGAAATATGGGATGCTCAGTTTCTTGGCTGGAGGCAAGTCAATCCCATGCCTTAATTCACATAACAACCTGAAATGATATCCATAGATGATGCTAAACCTCCCTTCACATGTGATGTACTTCATAATTTGATAACTAACTTCACTCCAGAGAGGAGGCAATCTTGTCCTTCTAACTCCGTTTTTTATCTTCTACAGGATGCTCCTCGGGCAGAAAAAAAAGTTTTCGTAGCAACTTGGCCCAATGATCTATTTTCTTTGTTCCAAGGGAGCCCCAATGGTAGACCAGTAATTCTACTGATGAGCTCAGGGGTAAGTTCTAGGGTCAAACCCCTAAAACTAAATGTGGCATGTGTCTTTGAATGTGGTCTCAGGGACATTAAAAACTCTTCAGTTATCTCCTCATCATGACCCTGAATTTTGTCAAAGAAGGATATCCAATTTTCTCGGGTGAAAAGGTCCACCACCTCAGGGTGCTCGTGCAACTTGCTAGAGTCTGAGGGTTCTTCCCTTATGAATCCTCTTGGCATGGTGTTGAGTGCTCTTTTTATGTTTTAACCAGAAGAGAAAATGCTCAAGAAAACAAACAGTCAATCACTGGAACAGAGGATAGCTGAATTTGGTTTCTTCTAAACCCAAGAAGGAATTTCTTGTGTGTTCCTTACAATATCAAATAGCAATAATTCCCTTGTTTTAAGACTGATATCACCCAAAATTCGACTGTCTGTTTATGAAAAGAAGAATTTTGTTTTTACAAAACAGAGCATAAGGACACAGGTTCTCTTCTCCAGTTTTTTCACACACACAGGCTGGCCTCTACTGCTGCATGTATCTTCCTATAGGAGAATTTAGAAATGATGAGGAGATTTTGGAATGTAGAGGAAGAACTGGGTAAACTCGGTGAAATATGAAGGCAAACTTTCACGTTTTTTTCTCAATGCTCAGGCAGAATTTTACTCTCATTTTTTAAACTGATGTCGTTCAATTCACCACCTTGCACAAACAAATCATGCAAGGAGAAGTTTTCTTGAGCCTACCTCGTTTGGAGCTTGAAATTCGACAAAAATTATGGGTTTTCCTTCTGCAAAGTTGTTCTATGCCTTTCCTGTAGAACCCTTCTTGTAGAAGGCTCCTGGTTCCTGTAGAATGAAATTGTGCTTCTAATAGAGCCCGATAGGCGGGAGATTTTCGAAAACAGGCAGAAAAACTGGTGGAGGATGACTAATTAACTGTTCTAGAAGCAGTGGATACGTACTCTAGTCGAGAACGTCGTGAGTGCACAATGAACAGAGGGTGGTGCATGTTTCAACTAAGTGCCTTTTAACTGTGGCGTGATTCGTGGTGAGGGGATGAGGTGGCCGGACCGAACCGTTGATCCGACGTCACAACCATAATGTTTCTGCATGTTTCTGACTGCCATCACCTCCTCTCTCCCGTTATCCACCGCCACCACTACCAATCCCGACGATTTCTCCCTGAATGGACACTCCACATGTGTTGATTGCACATCTAATTGGAAATTTTAAATGTAACTGGGCTCGTTTGGATTCCACGAGGATATGTAACTGGATGAGGGTGGCCAATTGACTGACCACCAATTCCACTCAATCCGAACCATTCCCATAGTCATGCAGCTTTAAAATATGATTTATGCAATTGAAGAATGAGTTTAGGCACTTACCTGCGTGGTCGCGGCCGTGTTATGCATATTTCAGGTTTTGGAACCTATCCCTTCATTTGCTATTGTTGCATGCACACTACATGCTTGGCCTCGCTGCTACTGATGTTCATATGTTCAAGTAGAGCTCCATGCAAGTCTCTTCTGCCATAATTTTTCGTCCCTATCTGTGGAGTATGTCTTTTAGAGGGATCAGTTACTACAAGATTCCTGTAGCTGCTTCTCCTCCTGGAATGCAAGCTAGAATGAGCAGGGTTATACTGCTGACGAAAGTCTCAGCTGATGAGGAGTCTAGATGGAGGGTAACAGGTATGGTGAGTGAAAAATTGTTGCTTGATTTGTCATTAAAAAGTTTTTGCTGGCAGTATGAAGAAAACAAGATTTCTATGTGTGACTGTGCAGGAACATAAAAAATGAGTGCAATGGAGGTGTACAGAGATGGAAAAAGGGCGACATATGATGATGGATAGAAGTAGGGATGTTTACAGGCCTCATAGATAGATTCTCAACCTTCGAGTCATCTTCTAAGATCGATTTTGGCTTATCTATAGGTTCTACAGGATCTTCCTGTAGAAGACACAAAACTTCCCGTAGAAGACACAGAACTTCTTGTAGAAGGTGAAATCTTAGCCCGAATGAGACCAAATCTTAGGAAAGGGTAGTGGTCATGGAGGAATGGATTGTGAGGGATGCTTGCAGCCTGGTGTTGACCTCTGTCTTTGTCTTGTGTGATCCTCCTAACCTGCAATGTCCTTCCTGCAACCTGCAATTATTCAACAAAAATAGGGTTATTTTTCTCTTTTTTCTTTTTCCTTTTTTTTTTTTAGTTTGAGATAGCTCAGCCACCTCCAGGAGGTTTTCACCCTCACTATCTGCCTTGGGCGCCTCCAAGAGGTTTTCACCCAAGGATATTTTATTCTTTTTCTTTTCTTTTCTTTTCTTTTCTTTTTTATTGTTGTTCGAGGTGTGGGTGGAGTGGAGACAGAGCCCTGCTCCACTACCAACACTGATTTATCCAAAGTTTCAATGAACTCCTGCTTAGAAAGGGGCTTCCTATAGATTTTCAATCGATGCCCATTGACGAGCATGGGGATGGCTTCTTCATCAATAGTCCTGATAAGGACTGAACCATTGTCGCTGCATTTCTCCACTGTATATGGTCCCATCCATCTTATCCTCAGCTTCCCTTTGAAATCCTTATATCTTGAATCATATAACAGTGCCCAATCTCCTGGCTGAAATTGCTTTTCTTTAAGGTGTCGGTCATGCCATATCTTCCTTTGAAGTTGGACCACCTTTGAGTGGAGAAGGGCCTGCATTCTCTGTTCATCTAGTCCATTCAGCTGAAGTAATCTCTCCTGTTGTGCATGGCTGAGATCTAAGTCCAACTGAGCTGCCAACCTCAATGTGTTATATTCAAATTCTATGGACAACAAATTCTTCTTCCCATAGACCAGCTCATAAGGTGTGAAACCTGTTGTAGTTTTCCAAGTAGTGTTGTAGGCCTACGTGGCCTCAACCAAGCGATCTACCAAATCGTTTCTGCTATTGCTCACCACTTTAGTCAAAATCTCTTCCAAAGCTCGGTTAGTGACTTCCACCTGTCCATTTGCTTGCGGATGATAAGGGGTGGAAATTCTGTGCTTAATCATGTGATGGGTGAGCAGGTCTTTAATCAAGTTAGAGGTAAACTGACTTCCTTGATCTATGACTAACTCTCTAGGGTAGCCAAACTTGTAGAAGATATTTTCCCTCAAAAACTCAGCCACTTTTTCTTCTGTTGCTACCTTGATTACCTTGGTTTCTGCCCACTTTGTCAGGTAGTCCGTGCACACAATGATGTAAGACTTTTGTTTTGAAGGAGGGTTGATAGGACCCACAAAGTCCATGCCCCACTTCTCAAATGGCTCGAAAGTCACTTGAGGTTGGAGGGGGAATTCATCCCTTGGAGTCAGTTTCCCCATCCTTTGACATCAGTCACATTGGTTGATGTATCTCCTGACATCCTAATGAAGAGTGGGCCAAGAGTAGCCTGCCTATAGAATTTTGAAAGTGGTTCTTTTTGTTGCAAAGTGGTCTCCACAGGGCCCATCATGACAGGTTAGGGGGATGTCAAAAATTTCCTCCTCCCTGACATAACGCTTCAAAATCTAATCCGGGCCAAGTTTAAACAGGTTGCCCTCAATCCAAGTGAATGGGGGACTTTTCCTCACGATCTTGCTCTTCTGTTTTGAGGATAGGTGTGGCAGGAACTGTGTTGAAACTAAGCAATTTGCTATATCAGCAAACCATGGAGAGAGTACTGAGATAGCAGACAGGTGTTCATCTGGCATTTTAACATCCACCATCCCTTCTTCACCTGCAAACAAATCTAGTCTAGACAGAAAATCAGCAACAACATTTTCCTTACCTAGCTTATCAACAATGGTCAAATCAAATTGCTGCAATAAAAGTAACCATCTGATGATACGAGCATTTACATCCGGTTTATTCATCAAATACCTAATTGCATCATGATCAGTGTGTACGATTGTTTGATGACCAGTGATGTAGTGTCTGAACTTGTTTAGGGAATGGACTATAGCTAGGAGCTCCTTCTCAGTTATGGTATAGTTTAACTCTGCCTTGGATAGGTTTTTACTGACAAAATATATGGCATATGGTAGCTTCTCTTCAACTTGTCCTAAGGTTGCTCCTATGGCTTTGTTCAAGGCATCTGTGTGAATGTGGAAAGGTAGGGCCCAGTTTGGACCTCTCAAGATTAGGGCAGTTACCAACTGACCTTTCAACACATCCAGAGCCTCTTGACAGTTGTCAGTCCATATAAACTCAACATCTTTCCCCAAAAGACTAAATAATGGAGAGGCTAGCTTACTGAAATCATTAATGAATCTTCTATAATATCCTGCGAAGCCTAGAAAACTTCAAACATCTCTTACCTTTTGAGGAGGTGGAACCCTTTGGTTGATAGCAATCTTGTTGGGATCCACCTTTAATCCTTGCTGAGAAATTGTGTGACCTAGCATGGTCCCTTTAGTCATCAGGAATTCACATTTTTCTGGACTGAGGGATAGGTTCATTTCAATACACTTGGTTAAAACTTTTCCCAGGTTAGTCAATGCTTCTTGGAAGTTGGACCCATAAGGAGTAAAGTCATCCATATCGATTTCCACCGAATCATGAACCAGCTCAACAAATATGCTCAGTACTGCTCTCTGGAAAGTGGCAAGAGCATTGCATAACCCAAAGGGAAGGACCCGGTAGGCAAAGGTACCCTATGGACAAGTGAAAGTGGTCTTATCTTGGTCTTCCGGGCTGATTTGGATCTGATTATACCCGCTAAACCCATCTAGAAAGGAAAAGAACTTCTTCCCTGCCAATCCATCTAACACTTGATCTATGAAAGGCAAAGGGAAATGGTCCTTCTTGGTGGCTTTGTTAAGTTCTCAATAATCGACACAGATTCTCCACTTCCTGTTTTTCTTGGGCACAAGCACCAGAGGAGAAACCCACTCGCTGTCGGAGATGGGGTAGATGAATCCTACATCCAGCAACTTTTGCAGTTCTTCTTTGACAATGTCCTTAAGGGCTGGATTCATTCTCCTCTGAGGCTGCCCGACTAGTTTACAATCCTCTTTAATGTAAATGTGATGGGTACAGACTAAAGGGTGGAGTCCTTTCATCTCCTTATAGCTCCAAGCAAAAGCATCCAAATGGTTGTTCAATAAGCTACACAGCTCCTTCTCCTGAGAGGGGGATAGGGATGAGTTGATCTTCAAGATTCTTTCAGGGCCAAATTCCACATTCTTAACTCGAGGAGAGGTCGGATCAGCCATAAAGAGATCCACTAAGCACTGGCTTGGGTTTCTTCTACCAACTCTTCTAATAGCAGTACACTGGGAGTTGGATTCTGAATCAAATTCTCAATAAGGTCATCCTCGGTTTGAGGACCTCCCTTGGTGGCTTCCACTGTGCACAATGGTGTAGAGTAGACTTCATCCTCATATTCCTCCTCCAACCAAAGAGGTAAGTCATGTTCTAGCAGAGGTTAAGCAGGAGGATATAGGACTAGCTGTTTGGACATAGGCCCATTCTTAATGGTCATGCTCCCAGCTCGACAACTGGTGTAAGAATTTGCAGTAGCTAACCAAGGCCTTCCCAAAATGAGGGGGTATCCAGTGAGTTTTTCCTTTGGCTAAAGTACCAAGAAGTCCATAGGGTACTCCCAAGAATCAATGGAGACCGTGACATCTTCCACAATCCCTTCAGGGGTCACAGTGGAGCGGTCTTCTAACTGTAGTACTTTCGAGGTCTTTCTTAGGGAACTTTGAAGCTTAAGTTTGAGCATAGTGTCCCTGGCCATCACATTAATGGTAGCCCTTAGATCAATCAGGGTGTGGGGGATTATGGTGCCATTGATGTGGACATCAACTACAGGACTCCCAGGGTCCAGATATTTTGGACAGATTACTTGTCCCAACATTAGGTCGGAGAATTGTCCTATGGCATTGATAGTTGGGGCATCTCTCTTTCGCCTGCCTAGGTTCCTGAAACACTTCTCTTTGATCAATTTTTTTTATATTGGTACATCTTTTATGGCCTGGAGAAGTGGTATTTTCAGACATAACTATTTAAGCTCGCCCAAAAGTTCAGTCTCTTCTAGGTTTGGTTGTGTGGTTCCAGTTAGTCTCTCAGGAAAGGGTGGAATGGCTTTGGGTTCACTTTCATGTTTATCTTCCTCATCCTCCTTAGGAGGAGGTTGGCTATCTGGGAGGACCTTCCTAGATCGTAGGTTGATCTCCTGAATCTCCACAACATAGGCAGGGCATGTTGTCTCTCCATTATATACCTACTGGGCATGTCCGTTATTGGGGTTCGGGTTCGGTTGAGCAGGCATCTAGGGTTGTCTCAGAGGAGCAGGAGGTAATGGCTATGGTTGAGTAGGTGGTGGAGGCAAAATAGCGGGAGGAGATTTGTATTAGGGCCTCCACCCCTATTGAGGTGCATTCCATTGAGGTTGTGGCTGAACATGAGAATGAAATGAATGGGCAGCAGGTTGAGTATGGTATTGAGATGGATATGACCAAGGAGGGGGTGTGGACCAAGAAGGATGAGCAGGGGGACCCCAACAAGGTATGTGAGTGGATTGGTTGGGGTTGTAATAAGTCTGGGATGTCCCTTGCATCCCCTGCTAGTAAGGTCTGGATCCATGTGACCTCCTTTGATTTAGGAAGTAGAGTGGTTCAATGGCTCCTTCAGCCCCTTGGTACATAGCTTTAAGTCCGAGTAAGGTTGGGCACTGGTTTGTAGGGTGTTCTTCCTCACAAATGAAACATATCTCTACTGAGTGCAATGGACACTCGTTCTGAGGATGTTTCCTTGTACATCTGGGACAAAAGATGGCCAAAGCCCTCTCAGCTTCCTCTTTGTTCTGTTGGATTCAGAAAGTATCCAATTGCATGGCAAGGGTCTGTCTCATCTTACTTTTAAGGTCTTCCATCTGATTTGCAAACTCATGTTTGTAGAAGGTGGCACTGGCTGAAAGTTGATTCCCCCTACCTCTTTTCCGGGCTGCCGTAGAATGGTTTTTAAACACAGTCTTTAGGTCATCATAAGGTAGTTGGTAGATGTCTCCTCCAGCCAGCAAATGGAGGGTATCTAGAAGGTCTTTAGGGATTCCTCAGAGTAGAACTAGCTTCAGAGATTCAGGGTCAAGTGTGCACCTAGCCCTTTTATAACTGAGTTTGAACATTTCTTCATAGTCTTCTAAAGATTCATCACTTCCCATGGTCATCCGAAAGATTTCTCCCTTCATTTCCTTTGACCTACAGTAATCTCGGTATTTGTTGTTAAAGGCTTGCTACATCTAAGCCCAATTTGTGATACTGTTTCCAGGTAACCCCATGAACCAGTGTAGTGCTGCATCTTTGAGGGTAGAGGGAAAGAGTTTCAACTTTTGCTCGTCTTCTACATAGTCATAGGTTCAACAAAGGACAGAAAACTCAAACAAGAAGGTATCAGGGTCCTCAGTAGTCAATCCATGGAAGTGAGGTAAGGTTGAGGGACTTATGTTTTTCATTTTCGTGTCCCCATCGGTCTCTCGGATGGGAAAGGCACCTTCTATTCTCTCCTCATCTCCTATACCATTTATGTGTTCATTCATGGTCTCAGGAGGAATTTTTTCTTTCTCTTCTTCTGTTAGAGGATCTTCGTATATCTCTGGAGGTTCACTACCACTGAAGAAGAGAGAAGGGTGACCCAGTGATGTGGTGGGGGTGTTGGGTAAGAATTTTCCTAACTTGTCTCTATTCCTACGAGGCATGAAATGAAATATTTTTGGTTGATTTTTGTGTTTTTCTCTACTTGTACTTGCAAAACTGAAATTGATTGAACAAAAAATTGAAACTAAATAAAGTAAACTTTGCTGGAATGAAAATTGCAGAATTTAAATGAAAGCAGGAAATGAAATTGTAGAAATGAAATGCTAAGCTACGCTTGCAGAATTGAAAGGCTAATCTATGCTTGTAGAATTGAAATTGTGGAATTGAAATGCTAATCTACGCTTACAGAATTGAAATGCTAATCTACACTTGCAAAATTGAAATGCTAGTCTAGGAAAGCAGGAAATGTCTAATCTACTTTTGCAAAAATGAAATTGTAGAATGGAAATGAAACAACTACTCTACTCTTGCTGAAATAAACTACTTAGCAGAAGGTTGCAGTAGAAAATAGAAGAAAAGAAACAATCACAAATACTCTGACGCTTCCCCAGCAATGGCACAAAAAAGATGGTGGGCTTCAGTATTGTAGCAATGATGCTGCAACTCCTAGGATTCCCTTCTTTACTTTTATCAACCCGGTTGTTCGTGACAAACTTGGAAGCGGCGGTGCTATATGCACAAATACTAGCTCTTGTCGCAAGTTGTCACTTGATCAGCTGGCACAAGTTTGCTAGGAGCTTAAGCCAACTTCTATGAGCTCTTAGAAGAAGCTTTTAACTATGATGGATAAAAGCTAACTCAAAAGAGGCTAGTCTACTTGTAGAAAGAAGCTGAAAGCTGAAAGGAAATGCAAACCCTAGCAAACCCTAGTTTTACCAGCTAACCCTACTAGTGCAAGAAAAGAGATGAAAGCTACGGAAATGGGTGCCATTGGATATTGGAAAGGTAAAATGCATGTGACTAAGCTATTTATGAAGGAAAATATGGAAAAAACATCTTTTTGTATCTTTGAGTAATTTTGCAGAATTATTATGCATGTTTTTTAACGATTTTTTACTGTGCAGAGGTTGATTGGCAAAAGGAAATGGAGTGGGCCCTTGCAGGAGATTGGGAAGGTGAGAAGAGGGCCTAAGGGGTCCCTAGCACCCTTCCAAAGAGTTACACAGTGATCATATCTTGAAAATCTCGTCACGTGAACTTCTACAGGAAGTCTGCAGGGGTTCTACAGGGTGTTCTACAGGAAGTTCTACAGGAAGAGCCAAAAGAGGATTTTAGAGGGTTGATGGTGGAAAAACGGTGGGAAAGTGGAAATGGAGAATGGATGAGGATGTGAAGGGGTCTAGGACTTAGTAAATAAAACTAAGGAGTGATGAAGGTGGTTGGATTTGTTCAAGGATGGAGGGAGCAATGTTGCACAAGAATGTAGAAATTAGGGCAAATTGGAAAAGTGTGGCAAATGAAGGGAAGGAATCTTGGATTAGGGGTTGGAGTAGGTTGTATTATGGAGGAAGGATAGACATGGATGTGTTATAGGTGCTCTGCACACTATTTTCCAAAATTAATTGAACAAAGACTAAAAAAACCAGAGATCTATCTATTTTAAACTAATCTGACCTAAAAACCAGAAACGTGATGAACAAAAATTTATAGACAGGATATCATGCAAGATAACTATGGAAACTAAGCAAGAATAGATCTAAACATGCAAGTACAATTGGTATCAACCTTTCCAACTAAAAATCTAACACTAGCAATTGCATGGAAAGCCAAAAACAGTTTTTTTGTGGCAGCAAGTATGCCTTGGTCTCAGCTCATGGTCCCAATGAGGGAGAGATGAGGTCAAGGATAGCTTGATGGCCTTTTTGCAGATCTTTTCTGTTACCAAACTATCAAATCAACCTAAAGCATGAAAATCTATTTTAATCATAAAAAACAACCTTAGTAACAAAGCAAGATTTTAACCTAAATAACAGAAATTATTCTATGAATGCAAGGAAAACACATAAAAGTACACAAAGGAGGTACTAACACTTGGGTTGGGCCCAACCCCAAGAGCTACAGCCTCCTAAGAAAGCTCAGAGCTGGTGAAAAGTGAAATTTATCTCCATTACTCAAAAAATAATCATGTAAAAAAACTATTTACAGCAAGAGCTCGTAAATGAGCTAAAATGCAGAGCTGCACTAAAGTGCGAAAAACAATTGTTCAATAGTTAAACTACCAAGGCTTGAAGCCTTCCTACTTATGCACCATGAGGACTCCCAACAACCCTCCTTAACTTTAGGAGCTTGGCTGCTCAAAACTGCAGTCAATCACCCACTTCACAAAATCTGCTCGGTTGGCCCTTGAAATCATCTTTGGTGGGTTGTTCAACTCTGAGATGATGGTGAAGAACTCAAGGAAGGGGTCATTTAGTGCAGGAGACACCATTCCTACAAATCCTCGGCCTTGTTCCTTCATATTTGGCTGTCAACTTGCTCATAAATTCTTGACCTTGGTCCAAATGATGTCCAAAAATCTGCAATAAGCATGTATTAGACTTTGTGGTCAAGTGACTATTCTCATTCATTCAATTAACATAAATATATTCAAAAGAATGCATAAAACTATGAAGAATGGTGGATTAATAGAGAATATTAGGCAAAATGAGCCCAATAAGTTACCCATTTTTGGGACTCATCACATCCAGGTGGACTACTATAGCTAATTTTGATTCCAGATTGGAAATGGGAGGTCATTTTCATGGACATTATCAAAAGTTTTCTGAGGACAATGAAATAGCATGATTCCATCATGGTAGTGGTGGATAGGTTGACAAAGGTATCGCACTTCATTTCAGTGAAGTCTACATTCTCAACGAGTGGTGTAGTATGGGTCCTCATCAAGGATATGGTCATATTGCATGGAGTTTCGAAGAGTATTGTGTCAGACAAGGATGTGAAGTTCACTTCCAAGTTTTGGAAGGAGTCATTTGTAGGTTTTGGCACAGAGTTGGCCTTCAATACAACTTAGCATCTACATATAGATGGACAAACAGAGAGGGTCAACAGCAATTGGAGGATATGTTGAGGATGTATATGATGCATCAATAGTGGAAGTGGGAAGACTACCTTCCAATGGTATAGTTTTCTTATAAAAATGAGTATCATGAATCCTTGAGGATGACTCTGTTTGAGGCATTGTATAGGAAGAGTTGTAATACTCCCTGTGATGCAGGAAAGTGTTCCCTCTACGGACAAAGGCAACCCCTCTAGCCCTAGAGTGGGTCTAGTCACAAACAAGGAGAAATCAACAATAGCTTTCCTTAAACAGTTAAAGTTGGAGGCCTACCTCAACCGGTGGTCGATGGAGTTCCATTGCGCTGCTCTAGCTTCCACTTCCTTCTCCTCAACGAGTGATCAACTTGAAACAAAGTAAAGGAAATACAACAAAGCATGTAACCGGATACAACGATGAACTATTTACTCACAAAGTTAAGAAGTCATGAACTATCAAGTACATTACATACAAGACATAGGAAAACATCATTGATTGCATTAATAATGAAATAAGAGTTAGCTTACAACCAAAGCCTTGACGTCACAAGCCTTCTCGGAAGAATCCAGCCAGCAGTTCTTCAAGCATTCACTCTTTGGAGATGGATCTCCCAACATGCAAGAGCTCTCTCACTCATAAGCTTTACACAATATTAAGGGCACTTCACAACCTTCCACAAGCTATCAACAATCCCACACTTGCCACACTCACACCAGCTATCTAGAAAACTCATAAAACACTAACAACACTGCTCAACTAGCCAACTATCAGGAACTAGCAATGCATAGCAATGGTGAGAGTTTAAATAGGAGAAGGAGTCTCCATGAAAGGGGTAAGAGAGAGATTATCACCAAGGAAGGTAGCACAATTGACAGAACTGCCACACCAAGGAGGGAAGGGTGACATAAACAATGCCAACAACCAGGTATGGTGTCATCTGGAAGGCCAACTGTTGGAACAAATTTGCCCAATCTGGATCATCGCGGGCACAAAATTGAGCTTCAGCGCTGACATCGCAAGTGACCAGTGCAGATAGTCAGATCATCGCCGGAGAAAACACATAGCCCTGCGCTGGTGCATAAAATCGGGCCATCGCGGGAATCAGATGTTCTTCCACGTTGGCAGCACAAATGGATTGTTCATGAGCACCTTTCAGCGCATTTATTAAGCCAATAGTCGTGATAAGGCAGATAACTTAGGAAAAGAGGGTCAATTGGCATGATCAGAGAGCATTTGTTCAACATGAGCATGTTTGACTTGGACACATGACACAGTAAGAAGACCAGGAGTGAAAGCGGTGATAAATTACTGTGTAACAGATGCCCCCTAAAGTATGAAGCCCAAGAGAGTGGGAGGGGTGAAATGCTTTACAAAACTGGTTGAGCTGGAACACCAACCGGAAGAAACTGTAGGCACAATTACAACTGATATCTCTAATAGTGAAATACATGTAGTCTAGGCATGGGTGCAACCATCTAAAAGACATACGAAATAGGTCTGTGGTATGGTTGTAGCGACCTAGCTAATGAGACCATGATAATGAAAAAGGTGTGGTCACAGCCACCTATAAAGACTCAGGTATGGTCGCAGCCACCCAACAATGGGTCATGTAATCACGAACCAAACCACGCAGCCCGAACGTGTGTGATCTGAGTTCGGGGTCTTGAACCTAACCAACCATAATACAAATTCTAACATGCGAATGGAGGTGCTGAAGTCGAGCATGATAGAAAGTCGCTTGATTACCGGTCAATGATGGAAACCATTAACAAGCGCGAGAGAAACCACCCATGATGCCAATGGTTCTCAAGGTACTAGCTAGCACAATCCACGAAGTGTGAAAAAGGAGCTGAAGTTGAACACTCGTGGAATCACCCAATCGACGACCAATGATGAAAATCGACTGTTAGGTGCAAAGAACTTGCCATTAACGCATGCAAGCTCTAAGGTACCAAAGGGATCTCCGGATCAATCTCCTGGATAATAAGATGATGTCGACAGGAGACGACCTGTCGCAGGAGGGCCATAATGTTTCACTCATCAACGACATGAGACAAGGAACAAGTGGCAGATGGTGGAACAAAGTATCAGAGAAAAAGGCAAGGATGTAAATTGAAAAAGGATTATACTCTTGAACATGTCGGCGACACGAATCCGAAGGGTGGCAGCATTCAGGTACCAGGGGATCAGAGGCTTGATGGAGACAGCATGGATCAAATGGAATGAGGCTAAATGACAACCCAAACCCACGGAAGGCCAAATGATGATGTATGGATATCCCAACCCGACAAGAAGCAGAAGTGTCGATGTTCAAGAGTGACTTGCTGCCATAGACAATCAATGATTTTTTCCAAATTTTCCCCCACCATTGCTGGCGAGTACCCCAATTATTTTTTAAAACAAGCTTAAAGGGGATAGCATATGCTTGTGATATAAGTTCGACCTTCGGTCGAAACCAACCTAGTAGTAGTTTAACGAGCCCTAGGGAGGAGAAGCTCGAGTCTCGTCATGGTGACGAGTCCAATGTCATTAGGGTTTAACGAATCTGACATAGGTAAAACTTGGAGTCTTTTTCATGTTTAGGGAGTTTGAAAAAGACACGGAAAAGAAAACTCCAAAGGGGGTCCTTTTTTGTAAATTTGTGTCTCTCGAGCCTGAAAAAGTATAAAACAATACTCGAAAGAACCGCTTGACCATTACGATCAATGAGTACTTTTCGTGGTAGTGGTGTCGACCCGAAAAAGTAAAAAAGCGATCAATACAACATCGTTTCGTATCTAATAACGAGCTTGAAACAACAAAAGCTCAGCAATCTTTTCACATTACGATCAATGAGTACTTTTCGTGGTAGTGGTGTCGACCCGAAAAAGTAAAAAAGCGATCAATACAACATCGTTTCGTATCTAATAACGAGCTTGAAACAACAAAAGCTCAGCAATCTTTTCACGTTTACACGATTGGAAAAGAGCTTAAAGCAAACCTCCATTTTTATTCTCTTTAACGAGTCAAAAGCAGAAAAATACTCGACAATCTTTTCATATTTTACGAGTCAGAAAAGAGATTAAAGGAGACTCGTCCTAGAGGAACAAGTGGTATGAAGGGTAGCAACTGGTTCCGAGAATAGTGGAACTGCTCAAAACATGTAATGGTCAAGAGGCTGGCTAATAAAACCACTCATCACTGTAGTTCCTAGGGAAAGGAAAAACAATCAAGTGAAAGCATATGATCGGCCAAAGAGATGGTGGCAATGGAATGAAACAACCAAGGCTCATCTAGCAGAATTTAGCGGATAAACGAAAATCACGAGATGTAAATCAAGTATGGGTTCATTTTTACACAAGTTTGAACCATGGAGAACTCTGCTTGGATTCGGTTTCATGTTTACACAAGCTTGAAACAAAAAAATATGCTTGTTATAAGCTCGCATGCCCCCAGCATAATGACGCAAATCAAGGTGCATGCCCCACAAGCTTCATTTCATTCAACGAGGTGGATGGAATGAAGGTTCACTTTCGAGATCTTGGAAAGACTCGACTTGGATTTTATGAGATCTTAAATAAAGACTCGATTTGGAAAGGGAGGTGTTTCATTTTTTTAATGAGGTTGACACAGTAAAAGAACTATCCTCATAACCCTTTGTTTCATTTTTTAATGAGGTTGACACAAGATCAAGAACTTTCCTCAACATACCCCTTGTTTTATTTTTAATGAGGTTGACATAGGGACGAACTATCCTTGGGACTCCTTGTTACATTTTTTAACGAGCTTGACACAAGACAAGGAACTGTGCTTGGACACCTTGTTTCATTTTTTAACGAGGTCAACACAAGATCAGAACTATCCTCAGACACCTTGTTTCATTTTTTAACGAGGTCGACATAAGATCAGAACTATCCTCAGAACACCTGTTCATGGGCCATACGAGAACATGGCTCCCAAGAGGTCTTCGCGGGATGGAAGAGATGCGCTCTGGGAGGAATACATGCCAAGAGGCACTAATGATAGATCAGGTTCCAATGCCCCCAGTACATGATGTACGAGACCATCTGCATGATCATCAGCAGAGGCGAAGATGGAACGGGTAGCCACATAATTGACCTGTGGCAAAGAAGGTATTTCTTGCGAGCAATAACTGAGAGGGGAAGATAGTTGTGCAGGAGGCACCGGGGGACTAAAGAATGATAATTGATCTATGGTCACCACTCTTTCATTGTGTGGAAAAAAAACCACACAGAAAAGTGAAGAGACAAGGGCCCCCATGGCATAAACATAGTCACGGCCAAGGAGAAGACTGAAATCTAAAGCACCTTGAACAATCAGTACGTCTATATAGACAGTTTTACCTCCCAAAGTAACAGGGAACTTTGGAAGGATCCCTAATAGTTGATTGGTTCCTCCGTCAAACGCTAATAGATTCTGTGCAACCGGCACAAGCTGCGAGAAGCCCAAAGCTTGCCAAGTAGTGGAAGACATAAGACTGACAGATGAACCCTCATCCAAGATAATGCAAGGTACTATCTTATCGTAGGCATGTATTGTAATTTGGAAAGGCACATGGGATGGAAGGCAGAATGTAGTCAAATGACTCCAGTCAAAGGAAACGACCGAACTACTCGGTGGGGGAATCGTATGATTGCCCCCCTACTCTACAGGAACCAAAGAAGGAATCTCTTGATCAGCGGGGATAGGAGGGTCGTTCTCGAACTCAAGATAATTTGACGAGACGAGAAGAACATGAGCAGTAGAATCATGATGTTCCTCCGGAACAAGGTGATCAACAGGTGGCGAACCCAAGTCGACACTCTCTTTGACCAATGGTTGGTCTAGAGCAGGCTTGGCATAGCCAGGTTCAGAAAGAGGAGGACAAACAAGAGAATAATCTAAGTCAATCTCTTTGTCGACGGGGAGAGGGTTTGAAGAGATCCTCTGATAACCAACGGGAAGTTGGGGTTAAGAAGCTATAAGACTTGCCAAAACAGCGGAAGCTTTATCCATGAGTAGACAAAGGGGAAGGGGATGGTTGTCTTCACATAGCCTACAAGGGAATCGAATCTTCCCTTTCTTATTACCGTTGTTAGCGATAAGGTAGCATTGCCATGAGCTTCAGAGGATGATGAGGGATGAGCCAGATCATGAGACCATGCTTCTAAGATCCTAGGAATGTCAGGACAATCACGAAGAAGGTGGTCACACTTTCATAATTTACAAGGAAACTTAACCTTCCGCGGAGGAGCAGAAGGTGTTCCGACCTGAGATGTACTTGGAGCAGTAGCTGCACAGGTGGCCTTACGTTTATCAGACTTCCTCTTCTTCTTCATCTTCTTCTTCTCCTTCTTAGTCTCCTGGGTACTAGATGTGAAACTTTCACTAGGCGAAGGAGGAGAGGAGGAAGAAACAAGGGAAGAAGGCATAGGCTCAACTTTGGAATCAACATGTCGTGGTTCAGATGAAGGAGACAGTGGAACAGGAGTTATGACACTCGGGACCACCGGGGTTGAAAATAACCATACGAGCAAACCGATGGTTAACCCAGGAAAAGACAATGTTGCCATATATGGAGCACCGGCATTTCCAAATGGAGGAAATGGACCAGGATTTCCATCTGGGGGAAGACCTTGGCCGGTAGACTCAGAGAATGTTGCCATCAAGAACAAGTATTAAAAACACTCTTATCACAACCAAGCACTTAAACTATTACCAGGAATACTTCGTGGGCATTAAATTTTATGACGCAGGAACAAAACTTGATCTTTTCATGTTTCAAGAGTCGAGAAAAGGACGAAAAGGTGACTCTATCTCTTTCAAGGTTTAATGAGCCTGAAAGGACAAGTGCTCAAATGGACCTTTTCTTTTAAGGAGTCCGAAAAGGAACGAAAGTGACTACTCTGGAGAACTAGACAAAAGGTTTACCAAACAACCTGTAAAACTGCATATACACCTTGGCAGTCATATGAAAAACAAGGACTTTTCGTACGACAATCAATCTTCCCGAATGTTGTGTTCGGTGCATTACGGTTTGCAAGGCAGCAGACACGGCTTCCTAAGGATATAGGATGATAACCTAGTGGGGTCTCCCAATATATACTCGACGGTACGTGGGAGCACAATTCTGTACTAGACCGCTATTGAGTCACAGAAGGAGGAATCACCCAACCTTAAGTGAAAACAATAGTGACTAGGTTTAACGACGCCGGAGCACGTCTCTAGCCTAGACCTCTAAATAGTGTGTGTTATGTTCCAATGCGTTGTTAGATTTATTCAGTTCATTTTAAGGTTGATCTTGGATTATGTTTCATTTTTCAGGCCTTACCATATGTATGTAATAAATCCTAGGATGCAACTAGAATGAATGAAATATCCTTTTTCTTCAATGAACACCTACCTACAGGAGGGTAGAGAGATCATTTCCAAACCAAGAAAACCAAGACAACAAAGGCAGTCACTCAATGCATACAGACACCAATTCCTAAAGTGCACGGATACTACTAATGAGATATCTTATCATTCGCTTTCCAATATGCAAACTTGAAATGCAAATTCACTTTCACTGTCATACCAATTGAATGCAATCTTTTTTATTTTGATGTCTTTAAATCTAGAAGAAACAAATAAGCAACAAGCAAGTGTGGAAAAGCCCGGTTGATCCAAACAATTGTAATCTATGTTCGGTAGCGAAAAGAAATCGGATCAATGCCAAAGATTGGTTCAATAACATTCACTAAACAATCAACCAAAACAGGCTAAGGGGAAGGCTCAATCAAACCACAAGAAGGTTGTGGATGAACCTTGAACAGACAAGTAACCCAAGAAAATGGTTTCCTGGCGAAACTTCTAAAGGGCTAGGTCACATAGTCAAAAAAAACAAGATTCATTCAACAAAGCTCACAAGAGAGTGCCTTAATCATGAACAGTGAAAAACAAGTCATCAAGCAAGTGAGAAAAGCAGGGGACCAGTAGGACTGATGGACTCAGGAGGCAGAATTGATAAAATCGATTCTACAGCAACCAACGCGGGTAATACATAAGCAACAAGCGTTGACAAAGCACTAGCCGCAGCAACGCAGCAATGTCAGCGCGGAAGCACACGACTTTCCCGCGATGGTCCGATTTTCAAAACCGTCGCGACTGTGAGGCGTAATTACGCGATGCATAGGATATTACAAAAGGGTGAGCACGATGACAGCACGACTGTTAAAATTAAATCCGCGATGATGTTCAAAACAATGAAAGGCGAAGCAAAACTCCCAAATCAAAGACAGTCAATCCTTCAATCAAATAGGGATGTTTCCCAGATCAACCCAGCAAACTTAGAGGACTGATAACTAATCCCCAAAACTTCAAAAGAGACCAAATCAAAAAATCAAGTCAAGAGCAAACAAGAAAAACAAAGGCCAAAACTCCTCCCCAGTGGAGTTGCCAATTTGTGATGCAGGAAAGTATTCCCTCTGCGGACAAAGGCAACCCCTCTAGCCCTAGAGTGGGTCTAGTCCCAAACAAGGACAGATCAACAATAGCTTTCCTTAAACAGATAAAGTTGGAGGCCTACCTCAACCGGTGGTCGATGGAGTTCCGTTGCGCTGCTCTAGCTTCCGCTTCCTTCTCCTCAACGAGTGATCAACCTGAAACAAAGCAAAGGAAATACAACAAAGCACGTAACCAAATACAACGATGAACTATTTACTCACAAAGTCAAGAAGTCATGAGCTATCAAGTACATTACATACAAGACATAGGAAAACATCATTGATTGCATTAATAATGAAATAAGAGTCAACTTACAACCAAAGTCTTGACGTCACAAGCCTTCTCGGAAGGGTCCAGCCAGCATGTTCTTCAAGCATTCACTCTTTGGAGATGGATCTCCCAACATACAAGAGCTCTCTCACTCATAAGCTTTACACAAGATTAAGGGCACTTCACAACCTTCCACAAGCTATCAACAATCCCACACTTGCCACACTCACACCAGCTATCTAGCAAACTCACAAAACACTAACAGCACTGCTCAACTAGCCAACTATCAGTAACTAGCAATGCATAGCAATGGTGAGAGTTTAAATAGGAGAAGGAGTCTCCATGAAAGGGGTAAGAGAGAGCTTATCACCAAGGAAGGTAGCACAATTGACAAAACTGCCACACCATGGAGGGAAGGGCGACATAAACAATGCCAACAACCAAGTCTGGAGTCATCTGGAAGGCCAATTGTTGGAACAAATTCGCCCAATCTGGATCATTGCGGGCACAAAATTGAGCTTCAGCGCTAACATCGCAAGTGACCAGTGCAGATAGTCACATCATCGCCAGAGGAAACACATAGCCCCACATTGGTGCATAAAATCGGGCCATCGTGGGAATCAAATGTTCTTCCGCGCTGGCAGCGCGAATGGACTATTCATGAGCACCTCTCAGCGTGTTTATTAAGCCAATAGCCGCAATGAGGCAGATAACTTAGGAAAAGAGGGTCAATTGGCATGATCAGAGAGCATTTGTTCAACATGAGCATGTTTGAATTGGACACATGACACAGTAAGAAGACCGGGAGTGAAAGCAGTGATAAATTAGTGTTTAACACTCCCATTAGATGGAGCAATCTGGTGAACAGGGTGTTGATTGGACGGACATGTTGGTATACATGGAGAGGGAAATGCAGGTAATCAAGAATAATTTGAAAGCATCACAAGATAGGAAGAAGAGCTCTAGAGATCGAAATAGGTTGTTCAAGGAGTTCCAGGTTGGGGAACATGTGTAGTTGCGCATCAAACCGAAGAAGAGCTCCTTTCGGATTGGATCATGTGCCAAGCTGACACCCCGATTTTGTGGACCTTTCAGAATTATTGAGAGGATTAAGTCAGTAGCCTATTGACTTGCACTACCTCCAACAGTGAAAATTCATGATGTTTTCCATGTATCATTGCTTAAGAAGTATGTTAAATATGTTGATCATGTGATTCACTAGTATGTATTGTAGGTGGAGCCAGAAGGAGAATTCAAGCCATAATATTAGTGTATTTTGGAGAGAAAGATGTTCATGCTCCATAACCAAGCAATCAAACAAGTTAAAGTGCAATGAAAGCAATTTGGGCCTGATGAAGCTACATGGGAGATGGCGGATCAAATGTGGGCTATGTATCCTTCCTCATTCGTTGGTTGAGCGGATGTTTCGGTGATGTTTGGTATATGTACATATGTATATGGATGTAAATACCGTCATGATATATGTTATAAATACCCAATAAGTGGTATGGGTGTCATGTCATTATGACGTTATACTTGTTATGTTGTCATGCTGGTTTGCTTCTCAGTAGGATGATCATTGTAAATACTGCAAGGAGCTAAGTTATAAAGCTCCATGGGCAGTATGTTTTTCTTACAACAACCTTGTTGTTTGTAGGTGTTGTTGAACACCGAGACAGTGTTCCCCCAAGGGGGAGGGTTCTATAACAGCCTTGGTGAAAATTCCCTGTAATAAAATTTAACAAAGTAAAAATAATAACCATGATTAATGGTACATTTGTTCCAAGCTGAATGTTGGGAAAAATCATAGTGATGGGGATCACTGGTGGCTAATTAATGGCTAAGGAAATGGAAAAGCCTTTGGAAAAGCAAAATGGCATTTTGGCACATTTATTTATGAAAATAATGGAAATTAGGAGAAAAGGGAGGTGAAAGGTCACAGGTTGCATATGAGGAGGAAAATGAAGAAAATAGAAGCCTCAACAATAAAAAGTCTTCTAAGGATCAATTCATAGACTTTTGTCCATTTAGTTTTGGAGCTCCCTCTTTATTCTCTCTCTCTCATACTCTTAGACACTTGGAGTTTTCATGGAGAACTCTTGGAGAGTGTGGCATACTTGGATTTTTGGAGCAAGATGGAAAAGGAAGAGAAGGAAAGTGAAAGAGGACATTGGGATCAACAGCTACAATAGGTTTTTCTTGCAGGTACTAAGTTGCATGCATGTTTTCCTCACTAGTTTTGTCATGAAATGCATATGCATGTGGTCTATTGTTCATGATTTGTCATTGGCATGGAGGATTGCCTAGATTGACAATGGATTTTCCTTGCCTTGCCATTTCCTAGATAGACATGGTGTTGTGGGTTCATTTCTTTGTTTTTCTGGTTGGTTCTCATGTTTCCTTTAGCTTGGGCTGAGTTACTAGTTCCTGGAGCCTTGGTTGGACAAACATTCTGGAGGCCTATAACAACTTGGGTTGAGTTACTATCCCTGGAGCCTTGGTTGGACAAATGCTCTAGAGCCCTTGGTGGATTGAGTTACTAGTCCTGGAGTCTTGGTTCGACAAATGCTCTAGATCCATGTATTAGTTATTGGTTGAGTTACTAGCCCTGGAAGCCTTGGTTGGACCAAATGCTTTAGAATCCTGGAAGGCTTGGCTAGAGACCAATTTGGTGATTATTTGTGATGTCCGACCATGAGGTGGAATCACTGTTTGATGGGTTGAGGTGGTTTGGCCTCTAGAAGCCCTTGATGGTTTTGATTGATGTGTTTTATGAGATACCACATTCATGCTTGGAATATGGCACGGGGGTGATTGGCTAAAGAGAGATCTAGCTCAACCATGTCTACTGTCAGGTGGTTCGTGGAAGTCCCAAACCTAGTTGGACTTTGCATCATTAGTATGACGTTATTTCTGTTGTTATTATGTTGGTTATGAGCATGTATTATGACAGTGGATATGTATGGATATCATCATGTTTTTACTTGTAAATTAATGAACAATATATCTATGGCCTAATATATAAAATGGTAGCTCATGTGTTGAGGCATCAATGCTTCTTAGTGATTCTCAGATAAGTATGAGACCCCTATGCTCATATATGTTGTTTAAACTTGTAGATTACATATTTGTGACATGTCTGACGAAATGCTTGTCATGGCTAATAGGGCTACAGTATAGACTTTGTCAATGTTTTTGCAAATGTATCATTATTCTGTAGCATAAATTCATTTATGAACCTGTCATTGAGTTCTAAGTAGTGACCTGGACTCTGGGCTTGAAAAGAGTGACACAAATACCAGAGTATTAGGCATGAGTTTGAGGAGAAAATTCCCTAGACACATGCATACCCATGTTTTGGGAGCGTCTGGAGCCTCCTGGACGCATCCTTGTCCATGTCAAGGGAGTGTCTGGGGGTTTAATGGTCTAAAAACTTAGTGGGACCCAAGCGCTAGTTACCTACCTAGTTGGGATGGCTCCATCGGTTCCACTCCCTTAACTGACTCATAGGGATTCAAATCATATCATAGTAACTTCTCATCACATGTTTACCCCGATTGGACGGTTACTTGGGTAGATGTGGGAGGAGGGTGTTACACAAATGAATAAAACAAGCAAAGGAACTACAACATCCATATAGCATAATCCAATATCTATAATCAATGAGTCAAACGGAATTGAAATATATAAGCATTAACATGACACATGTAAAGGAAAACAAAGTGCTTTTGTATCAATAAATAAAGGAGAGAGTTACATCCATGTATAGATGCTTGACTTTGTAGATGTCTCCCCAAGTGTCTTGTCCTTTCTTGCCACAAAGCAACCCTTCAACATCAACCCTGATGGATGAATGTGACACCTCTTTAATCTCCAAACAACAACATGAGGGCACTGTAAATCTCCAAAATCCAACCATGACTCTATGGAAGGCAGTGAATTTATACGGTAAAAGTGGTAGTTTAGGATTCACCATTCTAGGCTTTAGATCCACAAATGGAGGATAGGCTCTAGGGATCAGAGATAGAACCTATAGAGTAGGAATTCAAGATCTCCATTGAAGGTAAATGGTTAAAACCACTGGAAGAAGAAGTTTCATAAATATTTTTTATTTTTTCTGAAATTCTAGAATCGTCTTACCTGTAGAATAGAGAAACCTACATTGGTTAGTGTAGGTGCTCAGTTATGCAACTTGCAACCATTGTAGATGGAAAGGCATGCAGGGTGCATTGGGGCCTAAAGCATGGTTTTTGAGCTGATTGACCCATAAACTCAAACTTTTTGGAGAGATGATGCTTAGGGATTTGAAAAGGGATAATGATAAGGTTTTAAGGATGTTGATTGATCCAGGTTTTCAGGTCTTTTAAGTAGATGTGACAAAATGACCTGTAACAATTTAGAATATTTTTTTTAGCACAATAACATCTCATTTGTCTTGTTTGTTTCATAATTATGTCCCATATTTTTTGTTTACTCATATA
The DNA here is from genome assembly GCA_000404065.3 of Pinus taeda. Taxonomy (NCBI): domain Eukaryota; kingdom Viridiplantae; phylum Streptophyta; class Pinopsida; order Pinales; family Pinaceae; genus Pinus; species Pinus taeda. Next base: position 10,905 of record APFE030464394.1, on the reverse strand, counting down.
TGTTCAATTATGCTTTATAATTATGTCTTATAAAAAAATTTACTTAGTCATATATGTAGTAATTATGTTTTGTACGTCCAATCAATTAGGTAAGTACCAGGTCAAAGATATGAATGTATATATCGAGCCTCTCATCAATGAGTTAGTGGAGTTATGGAATGGTGTCACTATGTATGATATCTCTAGACCAGTAGTTACACAAAGGGAATTTGAATTCCATGCAATGATTGTATGGACAATTCACGATTCCCCAGGGCTAACACATTTTTGTGGTATGTTATAACGTTACCATGCACTTTAATAGTGTCTAATTTTATGAAGTTCATTTCATGTATGCTTTTTAAATAGTTCAACCTTCATTGTACATACTTAAAATAATTGGTATAAAAATTATTCCATTTCTTGCAGGTCTTCAAACAAAGGATAAATTTGCTTGTCCATTTTGTGGTCCTAAGATGAAATATCACCATTCAAGAATCTTAGGAAAGGAGGTGTTTGATGAGTATATGCACTTCCTTTCTAAGAACCATAGGTACTGAAGTACTAAAAAACATATTTTAAATGGGAAAGAAGAGACTGGAATAAGACCACAGTGAATGACACCTTATGCATGGAAGTTGCAATACAATAGAGTCTCTCAAGGTATGGATCGAATTGTCTATGTACCAATATACATGAAATGTTTGGATTATTTTATGTATTTTAGGGCGTTTTCTTCACTATGCTAATTGACAGGTTATATTGTTGTTATAATATCTTTAACTATGATTCACGTTGTAGGTTTTCAAAGCATTAATAACAGGGCACTTCCACGAGGAACAAAAAGTTATCTTGAGGAATTCAATAGACTCCCCTACTATGAGCACCTAGAAATTGTTCATTTGTTTGATACAATGTGCATCGAGAAGAATGTACATATACCTTATGGAAAATCTTAAATGGAAAGAGAGATTAAAAAAAAATTGTCAAGATTTGTAATGACATTAAGGAGGCCGACCATGCATTGCAAAGTGTGATTCATTCAAATAGTTATGGAGATGGCCATAATATAAGCACCCTTCCATCATTATTGACAAAGCAGCAAAGCAAGCATGTTAAAGAGGTTATTAAAAAAAAAAAAAATCGAACTGGATTTTCTTCAAACATAAAGAATATCCTAACAAAGAAAGGTGAATTCGATGGGGTAAAAACTTATGATTTCCATATGTTCATTAAGGTAATTATTTTGGTGTATATATATTTTATACATTGCTAAAAAATGTTGTTAATTAGTGTTTTTTTCCTACTAATTTGGGAAGAAATAATGAACGATCATTAATTTTGTTACAATATGTTCTACCTTTATCTCTCCTAGAAAACTTTGACAACAATGTCAAACAATTTATATATGATATTAGAAAATACTTGAGGTAAGTGGAGATTTGTGTGCAAACTATAATTTTTTTAATAATTTGTTGTGTCACATATTTTTGACTTCATGTGTTTTTCTTGTCATCATGTACTATATACTTTTTTTGTTAAAACATGTGATTTGCTTGCTTCATTTGTAGATGGTTTTCATCTAAAGAAAATCGATAATGAAGATATAAAGTATTGGAGGAAATAAATTCCTTACCTAATGTGTGAAATGAAAAAGTATCTACCTCGGGAATTTTTCAATGCACAAGACAATACCTCATACACAAAGTCAAGGAGATTCAAAAGTGTGGACCTATACACACAATATCAATGTGGATGGTTGAGAGGTACTTGAAACCACTGAAGTCTTTGGTCAGAAAAAGAGCATGTACTGAGCATTCTATGGTAGAGGGATATATGGTATATCAAACCATGGTTTATATTTGTCAATGTAGTGGTGAAATAGGAAAAAGTATTAATATATTGGATCACATTCGAGATGTCAACTCCATCGAGATTTATAGCACATTTGACTCTCTTTTTTGTTATGTATATTGTACTTATTTAATTTTTAGTCTTCCTGCATAATCCATTATTATGAAGGTATAACATGGTAACTAATTATATATGTGTGATTTTTATTTTTATTTTAATACAGCCAGTCGAGAGTGGGATGCAATACATTTACACATTGCAAAACAATCAATATTGGATGAAGGTATGGATTGAATGATGAAAACAAGCTAATAATGGTAGGTTATCATGGTATGGTGTGTCTACATTGGTCAAATAAGCTCAATGCAGTGGAGTTACCAATCTTACATAGAGGGAAATTGATTTAGCATATTGTTTAAAGATTATCAGGCAATCATATTCACCCTTACTACTTAGCTTTTTTACAATTATATTGATGCATATGGTGTGTTTTTTTTCCTAATTTTCAAATTTTTCAAGTATAAATAAGCATACTTATCAATTGACAATGCATTTTCTTTATGTTTTTTACATATTGAAGTTGAAACACCGCAACAAAATGTGGTGAAATGGTCCAAATTTCACATCAAAAGGTTGGATGAAAAGATGAAAACTTCTAATAGTGGGATAACTGCAATATTTCAAGTTATCAATGTTTCCTCTAGAGGTGATAGACATCCAATCCTCTCTGACAATTGATACTATGGGTATCTACATGATACACTTGAGTGTGACTTTTAATCCTTCAAAATATTTGTGTACTCGACGTCAAATGGTTTAGGCTAAAAATCCATGAACATGACCGTGATAGAACTATTTTTAAGCATGCTAACGGATTTACCATGGTTGATACAAGGAATATTGAGCAAGGATCAGAGGGATATGTTCTTACAAGGCAATGTGAACAGGTATTTTATGTAGACGTTCCAGGTAAAGTGGATTGGTCATATGTTGTTAGATATGATCCTAGAGGAAGGCCCATAATGTATAATGTAGGGGAAGAAGATGAAATTGAAGAAGAAGATGATGTAGAGGAGCAGGGGGTTCATGCAGTGTCAAAAGAAGATGTCAAAGAAGTTAAAGGAATATTTGTTAATCGAGACCGTGTTAATTTGGATGAACTAGATGATATTTACATTGTGTTGGACGAAGAACTTGAAGACGTTGAACCAAATGTAGAAGAACATGTTCTGGATGATGATATAGATGATGATGATGACGTTGATATGGTGAATCCTTTGTACATGAATTTTGAACTGAATGATACAAATGATGAGTTGGATGAGGAAGAATATTAATGATATCAAAATGTTGAAAAGTACAAGGTATGTATTTAAATGTTTTCAGTTGGTTTGTTCTCTTTCGTTCACCTTTAATTTTTATTTTCCTAGTTTTTATGTTTGAATGTTACTATATTTCTATCAAATATATTAAAGTAGATAGATTTGGTATTGGGGAATTGAGATTGATGTGGCCGGGGGGGGGCGCGGCATATGAGCTTCCATGTTCACATGGTTGGCCTTGTTAAGTAGAGAATATATTATTCTTGAAACGAAGAGAAACTCATGTACGTTTATACCATAATTTCCAATTTTGACTTTGGTTTGTTGCATAGATGTACCGAGCGAATTGGGCGATGGGTGAAACAAATGACATGACAATCAAGAAGACATGAGAAGTAAGGTCATCCCATGACTTCCCATGAACTAAGTTCCCACTAGTGTGTCTCATAATGATTTTTAGAAAATTGACTAAATTAATGTTTAGGTGTTAAAAGTTGATTTTTAATTGATTGATTATGCAACATGGACATACTAACAAATGATAATATGTTTTTTTTTTTTTTTTTCATTTAGGATATAATGATTTTGGTTGATGGATTTACATAGTAGAGAAAACTCCCATGCATTGGGTGCACCTGCATGAAGGCGGAGAGCCCGAGCGTCCCAGGGGGCGTCGCGTGTTAGGCACACCAGGACACCCACCTGGTAGGGGCGACCATGTGACAAGTTGGTGGGTCGACTTAAGTTGGAAAGGGACACCCACATAAAACAAATAAGGTTTCCCCATTACTACCAATGAATAGAGTTACCATAAGGGGGTTTCATAATTATTTTTAGAAAATTAACTAAATTCATATTTAGGTGTTAAAAGTTGGTTTATAATTGATTGATTATGTAGCATGTTACTAACAAATGATAATCTTCTGTTGTCATTAATGAGATAATTATTTGTGTTCATTTATTTGCATAGCAGGCCGAATGCCCATTGATCCAAAATGGATTTTAGATAGACTTCTAAGTCTAAGTGTTCCTCATAGAGGAAAATGAAAGTCCAAGGATTCTCCTGGAAATAGCCCCATTGCGGAGATCCTTTCTTTCTAAATCTATTGTAACTTGAATGGGCTAAAATGGACTTCGGATGCAGAAGTTATCACAAAAAGAAGTTGCCCTTTGTCCTTTGAAAAAGAGGCAAAATCTTCAAAAAAATGGCAAAAAAACCTTACAAAGGGAAATCGCATCAGAGATGGTCCAAGACGCAGACTTAAGCGGAGGCGGAAGAGACCCCGATTTCCGATCCCTGACATATCGGGTTGGAGGCAGACATATGTAAATAACGTAAGGAAGGGACCCCGAGCCAATGCGACATTGTGATTGCCAATATCGGCGTCCGCGGATTGGCGTAGTCAATAGAAAGAACCCCCGGGCTATTAGAAATGTGATATGTTGATCCGTGGCATGTGATCTCAGTCGTCGGATCAGAAATGAGATCAACAGCCAGGATTAAATCGATGGTCGGGAGATTGGCAATCCCCGACACACAAGGTTGATGCGATAGCGATATGCGATGTGATCTGGACCGTCCAATTGGGGATCAGATTAATGGTCCAGATTAAATTGGCGATCGCTGATCGGCGATCCCCAATAGTAGGCCTATACGATTTGCGATTGCGATAAGTGACAAGTGCCAGATCCAATAAGGATTATGGACCTGATTACATAAAATTTGAAATCCGGAAACACGGGATTTCTTTGTATTTCCTGTGTATTGGGCTTTTTGTACATTTCATCGTGCGATAGAAAATTGCGATAAAATGGCAGACCCGATAGAGCTATAGGGTTGATTTAATGAAATTTCAGGTCTGAATTTCGTGCTAGATAGTGTGTTTTCATAAAAATCTCTGTGTATTGGATTTTTCTCCATTTTCGGCTTTTTTCCTGGAAAATGGCCTCAATCCCTTATAATAGCTCTTGATCATCATGCCACGCTGCAAGAGGGTGTTTTTGGTAGACAATGATGCATTTGAAGCCACAGAGCCCTAGAGCTAGATGGCAGTCGAACAGGCAATGCGCAGAGAAGCCGCAGGGCCGCAGAGGGATGATAACACACGAAGAAACAGCTGGGGAAGCCAGAGAGCCGAGAAAATGCCTCAAAGAGGCCAGAAGGCCCAATTGATAGGGGGCTAACAAGAGCTAACGCACAAAGCAAATGAGGGAGTTTTTGGGAATCGCTTGGAGTGTAGGTTTTAACCCTGTACAGAAATTACTTGCATACGAATTCTAAAACACATAAAATAAACAATGCGAGAGCATAACACATAAAACACATATACACAGAGATTTTCCCCTGGATCCCAAAACTGGGACTAC
>APFE030464388.1:41428-61279 GCA_000404065.3 Pinus taeda | reverse complement strand
ATTTGGTGATATCTTAAAATTTTGAGAATATTATAATATACATAATGATAATGATGTAGTCTGGCCAAATTTAAAATAAAAATAAAAATATTTTTTTTAAATCGTTCGGACAGTTATAATTTTGATTTTTTCAATGTACCCCACACAATTATAATTAAAATCAAAATCTAAAAACAAGTTTGCAGTTGACCGTACAGTACGCTTCCATGAACCAATGAAATTGGAAGCAAGTGCCTCTTTTCGCATTAGTGTGGAGAAGCATCCGGCATCTGCGGAACGTGGACCCATCACCTTCCAGAAAAGACGCTCACGCGTATTGGAATCCGTAAATCACATTATAACAACTACCCAACAAACGATGGGCCCCAAGTGCCATATGACCATGGACAACTGCTATGACCATAAGCACAGTCTCTAATGATGGCTCCTGGAATCTTCTTAAATATAAATACGGAACCTAACCACGAAGACCAAACCAGGGTTCTTCGTCGGAAGGCGCCCACCACTAGATCTCTGCTCCTTCTCTCGCTTCTATATATATTCATTCGTAGCGAGGAAACGATTTATCTGTGAGCTCCCCTTTACGATTTCAGAGTCGTTTTAGTGCTCAATTTGCTGTGAGTTGTGTGTATATATACGGTGTGTATATCACCGGAGGTGTAAGACCACTGCGCGTTTCGATCACGCTTCCTTTGGCTTTTCTCCTGTATTTGTGTATATACAATCGGCGGTTTCAGCTTTAGAGTTTCATGGAAACTCCGTGCGTCTTACCACCATCAGATGAAGTGCAGACCGTACGCTTGTCGCCGGAGGAGCAGCTGATTCGGCCCTCTCCGTCATTCCAGCTGCGAAGCCCGAGTCTAAACGGCATGAGGCTCAGGAGAATTTTCGACTCCTTCGACAGTAACGGCGACGGGCAGATCTCCGTCGACGAGCTCGGCCATGCCCTGGAGAGGCTCGGCCTGCCCATTCCCCTGCCCGAGCTGGAATCAACCGTCGCCGGCTCCTTCAAGGCTGGTTCGGACGGCCTGGACTTCGAAGGGTTCGCTGCCCTGCACCGCTCGGTGGCGGAGCAGCTGCTCGGCTACGGCGCCGCGGCGACGGAGGGCGCCACCGGGGAAGAGCAGGAGCAGGAATTGAAGGAGGCTTTCCGGGTGTTCGACGAAGACGGCGACGGTTATATCTCTGCGGCGGAGTTGAAGAGCGTCCTGAGTCGGCTCGGATTGGCCGGCGGGGACGATGTGGAAGAGATGATTTGCAAAGTGGATCAGAATTCCGACGGGCTCGTCGACTTTGTGGAATTCAAGCATATGATGACGACGCAAGCTGTCCCGGTGCGCAGTTCTTGACGGAAGTGAACGGCCGTCATGTGAAAGACCATAAATATATATTTATGCTCCTATTTTGTACCAGTTAATGAAAATCAATAAGCCTTCAAGGCAAAATTATTCCCAAACTATTTTTTCTGACTCTCCCCCAGAATAGTTTTAAAATTAATTTAATAAGTTAAAAGTTTTAAAATATAAATAAAAGAAAATTATTTATTTCATTTAATTACAAAATATGTATAAATATAAATGATAATGGTTTGTCTAATTAGACAACAATATTGCTCCGGAAAGAATGGTTTCTCTAGCACCATTTTGATGAAAATTGGCCGAGGAAATCTAGGTTATATCTGTCAAGTTTCAAAGTTTTAGGTGTTCCAAGGGTTCCTTAAGGTGCTGAATCTTTTTACACTATTAAATAAATGATTCAAACATTTTTAGTTTCAAATATTTTGAAAAAAAAAATCATCTGATTTTGATGAGAAAATTGTTGCCTCAGCAAAATGGCCTCGGGCTTATTTTATGTTTGCTAGGTTATGTGAGTCCTAATATGACTAGCACGTCGAACAGGTTGCTTGAGTAGTTAAGCCAAGTCGGGATCACATCCACCTTGGCCACAACGACCCTTAACAAGACTAGATTTTGCTAACAAAGTACTAGTGACCTTTACACCACAAAGTACCTTAATAGAACATCCTCTCACTCATTGCTCTACACTCATGCAAAAATATAAATGATAAATTTATTTAAGTGTAATTTTATTTTTAAATTAAAAATAAAAAAATATTAATGTAAATTTATATTAAAGATAATATGTTGATTTCATGTAATTGTTATATATATTTTTATGATTATTTTATATAATTTTTATTTTAATATTTTTAATGAAGATAATTATTTATGAAATAATAAATTTTATTAATTTATAATATTTTATGATATTTTAAAATTGATTTATTTTTAATATTTGTATTTAAAATTAATCATTTGATTCCCCCATAGTGGGTGCTTAATTATGATGATTTTCGAGAGGTAATTAGGGTTAAATGGGAAAATGGTCACTTGGTCGAGCATTCAATTTGCCAACACACAATCCTTAACTGGACCGCTTTTGGGCCTGTTTTGGTATTCTCAGCACTCGAATGTCTGCTTTACTGTTGGTTTTGCATTTGGCCACCCTCGACCTCCCTTGATTTCAAGATGGATTTGGAACTTCCAATGGCCCCACAACTTAACCATTATGGTGCAACCTTCTCAGAGGATCCTCTGCTTCATTACAATTCCAAGCTCTAGCTTTTCAAGCTCAATCCACTACATGGTTTGGCTCTATCCTCCATTCTTAGTTAGTCGCGAAACTCTCGGCGACATGCTCGGGCTTAGAAATTATTATTCGTGGTGTGGTTTTATGGTCGTTGGCATGGCATTTTCCTTCACTCGCTCTCTATCCTGCAAGGTTGGCCACCCACATACAGTCAACAAATTATGGTTAGCGAGAGTGGCCTCTGCCAAAAGAAACCATGGTTCACTGGTCGTTGTGGTTCATGGTTTAGCGCCAGTGGCTCTAGTATATTTCAATGTGCTTCTCGGTGGCGTCAGGTTGGCAGTCAAGTGCAAAGGGTGGCTTCATACCTCGTTGCATGTTGGCTTCATGTTGTGCATGGCCTCACTTCTGGGGAGTTCAGGGCCTCACTTTTTTGTGGCTTTGGTCTGAGGTCCATGGCTTCTCTCTAAATTATGGCTTGTGGCTCCTCATTGGTCTATCGTTCATAGCTCCTAAAAGGTCTGTAACTCATGGCATCTCCCTAGACTATCATTTGTCCCTCCTCGGTGATCGATAGTTAGCAGCTCCTCACGAGTCTATGGTTGTGACTCCTCATTGGACAATGGTTTGTGGCTCCTCACTCAATACCTATGGTTTCCCACCAGTCCCAGATCATATTATGGTTCTTTGTAATGTCTTAATTAAACGTGGATAATATCTCCCAGTTTTGCTATTGTTTAGATGGCTCTGTTGAATAGAGCCAACACTTATGTAACTCTTTTCAGTGTAGGTTCAGCTCTGGTCACTCTTTTGTTTTGTCAGATATGATCATCAAAAGAAACACTTGTAATTTGAAGAAACTCAATTTGTGTTACTGAGTCGGTTTCCCAACAGGGCGACCCATAACACAGAGAAAAATTCTATGTAATGTTTTGAATCAGTAATATAAGGTCGAGACTTAAAGAAATTAAAAAAAAAAAAAACATTTGATAATGATGATGATGGTTAACATACATTAACATTGATATGGTCTATTGGACCTCAATAAAGTAAGAGATCATTTAGAATTTTTTATCATTTTATTTTCATGTTCAAAAAGCATTAAGAGAAGTATTTCAAGATGACTATTGAAAAATGCAATAGGAAATTCTCAATTTGATTTTGCCTTGATTAAATTGAGAAAATTCAAATTTCCACATCAACAAACAACTTGGATGATGTTAACTTGTGTGACATGGCTTGTGTCACCCATTTTACTTAGTAAATTCGAGTTGGAGGAGATAAAGTTCAGTTTAGCATGTGTCATTTCTAATTTGTAGCAATCAAGGTCAGTTATCTCACGTTGTTTTCAGTTAAATGAGTTCCAACTTTTAGAGGAACTAGTGGAAGGTCAATTAAGTAGTGGGACTTTAGTCATACTCAGTGACCATCCAGTTAACTAATCAATCAGCCCAAATAGCTAATGCATGCAGAGAATTCGAGTTACCCAATTGAGGTGGAGATTCCAAGGCAGTGTAACATCAAAGTAGACTAGTCTTCAATGTACATGTCTTGCATGCAGTCAGAGGATCAACCTAAAGGAATTGCACAATCAATTTGAGGAATTTCCTAAATAATAGGGACCTAATTTCTCAAGGAACGACATAAGTAAATAGGAGCTCAAGCAGAGGAAAAAATTGACCAAGTTTGGGTCAGATCCTTTCATTGAGAAGAGAGATAGGTTATGCACTTGCAAGGTCTGATCAGTTGAGCAAAGAAATTTTAATACATATCTATTCTTCTAATTTAATGCAAGCAGACATTGGGGTTTTTGGCAGTGTTCTTTCCCGATGAAAATTACTTGTTGCATGTGTGTTATTTCTTATTGCATGTCTAAATTTTTTGTTATAGATTATGAATTAATGTTCGTAGAGGAGTAGAGTAGGCTTGTGTCTTGTGATTTTGATTAAGGCTTCATGAGCAATTGCAATTCTACATCATAATTTCTACATGGTATCAGAGCAAGATTCACATTAGAGTAGGAATTTGAATTTGTTCTTAGGATATTCGAATTTGGAGCTCAATGCAACAAGATTTCTTCAAAGCTGTGAAGATGGCCTTTAATGGGATAAGGCTAGACTATGCCTTGGAAGACACCTCTAATTTTGTTGCACGGAAGGATCACATGGAGGCGGTATTAGATGACAATGGATTACTAGAATGCATCAAGTCAGATGTTGAAAAACCACAAGCATCTGATGACCAAAACCTTGCTTAGTGGAAGAAATATATAGCCAGGGTAAGGAGAATAATCTTCGAGGGAGTACAAGATCACATTGTCTCAAATTTCCACGGAAAAGAAACCTTGTTCGTAATGTGGAAATCAATGACATAATTGTTCGAGAATAATAGTGACCACGGGAAGTTGGCCCTCAAGGATAAACTTTGAAGTATCAAGATGCAAAAGAATGACACAATTTTGCAGTATCTAAGCAAGTCTACACAGTGTTGTGATGAACTTGGTGGGATTGGTGTTACAGACCCTGAAGAAGACTTGGTAATCCTAGCCCTTCTGGGCCTTTCCAAGAGCTGGCATAACTATCAAGATTCAATGAATGGGAGGGAGAAACTTTTGAATTGGGAGTGCTTATGGTCTAATTTGGTACAAGAGGAAATAAGGCAGAATACCATAGATAGGATTCATCCAAGGGAAAGGATGAAAAAAATTTACTTCGCCTGGAAAGGAAAAGAAGGGAAAAGGGAAGAAATCTCAATCCAAACCAGAATACAGTCAAGGGGGCAAGAAGAAAGATTTGTCAAAAATTAAATGCTTCCATTGTCATGAATTCGAGCATTATGCCACAAAGTGTCCACATAAGAATGCAAGGAAGAAAACCTCATGAGGAGTAGCAAGTGAAGCCTTGGCTTCACAATTCGAGCTTGACTTTACCCTCATTACATGCATGGCCAACACAGTGATGGGGAACGTGTAGTACTTAGGCTCAGGTGCATCATTCCATATGACATAGTGTAGAGACTTTTTCAATGACCTGGAAGAAAAATATTTTCATATGCACATCGAGGTGGGGGAAGAGAAGGTATAACATGACCGGGATTGGTACAATCACCTTTCAGAGGGAGTCATGCTTCCCCCTCAGGCTCAAGGATATCATATTCATTCTGAGCCTAAAGAAAAATCTCGTCTTTGTTGAAGCTTTGGAAGACTGTGGTTATGATGTGATCTTCAACAAAGGAAAGCATTCCTGAGACACATAGCCACAGGACATGTGAAGCAGATCGAGGTTCGTGTAAAGAACTTGTATAAGCTAGATGTGGAAGATTGTGTCTCATTAAGCACAAAGGTGAAGAAGGTCCAGAGTCATGATGTCGGTGAACTTTGGCACAAAATACTTGGCTATTTTCATCATCGTGCTTGTTGTCACTCACTACAAATTGTGTTTTTAGTCGCCCAAAATGCAAAAGAGCAGTAAATTTTGGAGTCATCTTCAAAGCTGCAGAATCACTCAAAGCTAAATCAGCCCCCCCTCCATTGCATAGTGCTCAAAATGAACCTTCTAATGGTATATGGAACTCCTCAAATTGACCACAGAATCAGAAGATATGCCCTATTAAAGATGAGGGTTTTGTCAGCTTTGAAAGAAGGAAAGAATCGCAGATCGGAGGTCTGGGAACATATCGCAAATCGACAAATCACGCAATGATCAGGCTTATCGGTGGGGTGAATTGGAGGTCGAAGATCACAACAGCACAGGTATATCGCAAATCGCAAATCGGGGTTCCATGGCAATCGTCGATTGAAGATCACGCTCAGAACATCATGGCTTGTCAATGCATCAGTGGGGTGACAACTCTAAAATATTGCAATATCGCGAGTTGCAATATGTTAGTGTTGAAACACCGGGAAGTCCGAAAGTGGTTTACAAAGGAAATTAGTGAGATACCAAGGGCAGATGGGCCTTTTCTCTCTCCTCTAAAGGGCCACATGGCGGAATACCATTGGTCCCGATAAATCCACGGTGGCACTGACGTCAGCATGACGTGGTAGTATGGTGGACACGTGGCATGCAAATTCAACGTGTCAAGGGTTCATAAGGGGCCAAAATAGGGTGACACATGGCAGAGGATGACATCACATCGAAGATCACAAATCAGTCTTCACAGGTTGAGGCATGTTATTACATCAAGGTTAAAACTCCGATTGCGATCTGCAGAGAAAGGGGCTCCGATAAGGGGGATGGCACACGGTCATATAAGGAGCCAAGGAACCAAGGGCTAAGCACAAATGATGATCGACGATCGCAAGTTTCAGGAGGATGCACCAAGGACACTGATAGGAAATCGTTGATTTTCCGACCTCTGATATTTGGCCAACCACTAGATCACAGCCCCCCGGTCATATGAGAAGAAAGGCAGAAAGGGGGTAAACCATAAGGGGGCCAAAGGAGCATCGAGACTTGTTGTTTGTAACATCCTCTAGAATAAGAGTCCCGATGCAGTAATGTTCCAACAGCGTGGTACAAATATTTAAAGGCAGATGGGTCGGCAGTAGAGACTTTGAATAGAGGTATGGAGCAGTGGCAAATCGATATGGGGTAATCTTGTAGAGGCCCCTGAAACAAGAAACCAAGGACTACAAGGGCCGTAGAAATGGATTTGACTACTTCATTGCACGTCTCCTGTGAGTAAATGGATGTATGGAAGCTCAAGAGGACATCACGATTCAGCATGGAGGACAATGCAGAGGGAAGACGGAGTACTACCCAGATGGCCTCTATTACAGTATCGTGACATAAAACTCACAGTCAAACCATTCCTAGCTCCGGAGAATGGGTGATTCATGCAATTAAGGCGAAAGCAACAAGGACCAATTGAACAGCTAGAGAGATGCATTGTGGCAGAGACGTGGCTGACCAGGGGCCTTTGGTAGTTTTGCTTGAGGAATGACATCTTGAGTCTGAACACTAACAACTCCTATACAAACAACTTTATGCATCCCATCCATGTCATTTTGATGATCCTCAAATAGAATAGGTAAAACCTGTATATTTATCTCTTCATGTAACTTAGGTTTACATAAAAGTGAATTTTCATGCACTTTAATCGGGACAACATCATTATGATTTTCAACGGGCAAAAGTTCTTGTCTAGGTAGACAACTTTCTTGACATGTTACTGCTCTGTTTAGAATCTTCATGCATGTATTTTCAACAACCTAATCTTAAAGAGTTTCTTCCTAACATAAAATCTCAAAAAAGGACTCATACCTTTGACTGCATATAGATTGACAGGGCTGCAAATCTTCATGGATTTCATGTAATATGACTTGATTGTCAAATTGTTGATCCATTTCATCTTCAACTAAAGAAGAGACATCTGGTTGTTGGAAAACTTCTTGATCATCATGACAACTAGCTTGAGAAGAAAATTCATAAAATGCCTCTAATATATCCTCATCATCCATACATTCTACATCATCATTAATACTTTCAAGATATTGAATGAAACCTTTCCAAGAAATACAACAGTCTTGAAACAGTGGTGATGAAGGATGAGACTTCCCATATTGTTCAAAAAATGTTCTATGGAAATATTTAAGAGAACACAAGCTTCCTGATGGAAACCCTTCATACCATACTCTAGCTTTGTCTTCAAGGGTAGCCATAAACATCTTCATGGGACAATCCTAAGGAAACTCAACCCTTAGTCTACATACATGTATACAGAATTTAACCAAATGTAGACCAACATAATTTTCCTTTTCATCTTTAAATATGGGAAGATGGGTTGACCAATCAACACAAGGCATAGGATTTGGAAAACCATAGATATGAGACCGATCCATTGGAGCATACCTAACATTTCTTCTTACAGTAGAACTCATATTGAAACTTCTTCAAGTTACTGATCTTCAAGCAATGGAGTCACCATGAAGCTTCGATCTTCTGGATCTTTTGAAATTGGAGTTTCCAGGGTAATATCACAACCTTCAGAAAAATCTGATTTCTTGTTACCCTCAAGAATCAGAATGAAAAGACTCAAAGAAAATATGGGAAAATGAGCTTTTCGGCTCCCAGCAGACACACCAAATTTTATCACTGGGATGGAAAGGGTTGGGTTGTGTCAACCTTTAACCCAGTGTAACTATTTCAAACCAAATTTTGACTTGAAGTTAGCCCTTCCAATCTGAGAGGGCTCTCTCAATATACTTAAAAATTTCATGACTATGATAAGCTCAAAAATACATATGGCCAACTCTGTGTTTCCTGTGATTTTGCAAGTGAAAGAGTGTGAGGACAGCCACCATTTGGCATGGAGTCAATTAAAGAAAATCGATTACAAACAACATTTTTTTTAGGAAGCCAAGGCATTTTTTTTTACTAATGTGAATATGGAAATTTACAATAATCACAGCAAAATTGAACGAAGTTTGAGCAATATAACATTGAATTCCAAGTAATTAAATAAGGTATGAAAATTGATAACAACATAGGAGCATGATAGGATAGAACTGAAACCAAAAATGAATCTCAGGTTAAAACAGAGTATTGTTGCAAACTTTATTTTTATTAACTGAAAAATATACAAAATGTGGCCTTCTCACATCATCGACCCCCCTTATGAGACTCAAGAAACCACACATATATAGAGTGAGATCTCCTTTACAAAATCTACCACCTGAGCTAGATTCGATCAACAACTAAGAGATCTAATCCTATTTGATCAATAAAACATTGAGCCTTCACAGGGATTTTATGTTTTAACAAAGTTTGAAGACAAATATGAGTCACGTAAACGAAACCTATATAACTGTTGCAATAATTTAGGAAAACTTCTTGAAGTGTTGGCACCGTATTTGTGGAAATTCAGAACATCTAGCCCTTTGAATCCTGTTGTGTTGTTTGCTAATTAAAACATGTTGAAAGTTTCTCATTTTCCTTTGTTTCTCTTTGTCTCACCTTTCATTGCATTCTGTTTGATGACTATGTTGTTGGATATACGCCGAAAAATACCCTTGCTCTCCTCTGAGCAGAAGGCTAAATGGATGTTTTAATGTTCATTGATCCGGGCCGATTCAATCTCATTTGTTGATCCAGGCCTGTTGATATCGCAATCGCAATACAGGAGAGGACATTTTTACCATGTTTCATAGTGTTTACCAATTGTCCGAATGTGAAACTTTAATACAATGTGTCACATAAATTATCACATCCAAAAGGGAACTTTTGCATATTGCCATCGAAAAGGGAAAAGGTGCTTTAACACTTATTTATGGTGACTTTCCAATGTTCCAGACATGACGGTTTATAGAATGTATCACATAAAATATTGCATCTGGGAGGATTCTAACACATCGCAATTGCAAGTTGGAAGGGATTTACGATATCGAAATCGATAGGTAGAACTTGCGATATCATCAGAGGAAGAACTTTTGATTTGTGTGATCCTCGATTACAATATCGCAATCGGCGCGGAGAGGAATTATCACGATCGATGGGGAGGATTTTATCGTAATCAGTGAGAAAGGCTTTATAGCAATCGGCGAGGAAGATTTTATCGCAATCAGCAAGAGGAGTGGTGACGGGATTTGGATACAGAAATCAGTGGGGAATTTTGTGATATGTGATATCGGTGGAGAACTATGCGATATGCGATATCGACGAAGAACTTTGAGATATGATATATCACAATCGCAAAAGGAAAAGGGAGATGGGCGGTTATCGTATTGAAAAAAGGAAGGGGCCGATAGAGATATGGTTTGTGGGTCCCATCCCTTTAAAAAGGACTGCAGTATGATTTTTTGGTGTTAAATGGGATGCGACTAGAGTTGAAATATTAATGCGGTTAGAGTTGGAAATGGGTTAATGCGGTTAGAGTTGAAATATTAATAATGAATGGAATGGCTAGAGTTAAAAGACAAAGGATGAAATGGGATTTGTGAAAGAAATGGGTTTTAGAGAACATGGGAATTTATGTAAAACAATTTAAACTAGACCTGTTCTTCCTCCTTTAATCTCCAAATGCAAAGCACAAAAACCTCTTTCAGAAAAGCAATAGATAGATGCAAAGAGGAGTGGTGAAAAACCTTATCTAAAACGACTAATCAAACTAAAAATTATTTCTAAGGGTCATCATGGATAACAAATGACAAGGACAATAGGGTTTGGGACAATCTTAGTTCTGGGGGGCCAATCAGATTCTCAGACCTCATCGATACAATTACCCTACCTTGACATCATGAATTCCTACGCGAGCATCAATTCCAATCATCCACATGAGGGAATGAAAATCCTAATTATATTTCTACTATCATATTGTCGCCTCCTTGACCTGTCATGCAGTAACATACCTCAATCCCTCATGAATTCTTTGTACATTATTCTGATCATAATCAATGGCACATTCATTAACACCTCTCTCCCCTTACTCTCGACCGCCCGCCCCTCCTATTAATATCTCGGCCTGTTGGCTCCTCTTTTTCATTTTCGCTGCCTGATCACCCCTCCTACCCTCTTTTTCCCCACTTCTACTCTGAATTTTCCACCGACCTCCACCCCCCCATCATGGCTCCTCGTCATATCTCGACCCCTACTCCCTGTTGCGACAGAGGTCGCAGTAATGAAAGATGGAATGACCCCAGCATGCAGCCTCAAACCCGATCAAAAGCTTCATCTAGGAGATCCGTTCTTAACTTCAATGTTTCAATAGTGCCAAAACCCAACTACATATCCAAAATATGGAGCTCCTCAAACTTGATCAAAAGCTTCGGCTAGGAGATCTGTGCTTAACTTCAATGTTTCAATAGCGCCAAAAACCCAGCTACATATCCAAAATATGGAGCTCCAGGCTTGAAATATCATACCACACATTACCACAAATGAGGTTGACGCTCAATTTGAATGGGTCCCAGACCCTGGCCTCACCAGGGCCAAAGAGAACCTGTATATTGAGACCATTGAGCTCTCCTGGTGATCCAGGTGGATATTGGTGGCCACCCACCTATTCCACCTAGACCCTCCATTCGATTTCATCTATTTCCTTGCTTATTTCAACATTTACTATTTTTAGCAATTTTCCGAGTCCTGAATTTCTAGAGCAATTTTGACCCCCTAAATGGAATTTTTTTGAGGTCCAATGCAAGACCATAGCCATAGGTAGGGGCCTGATGCAAATCTTGTAGTACTCGAAGATACCTTTCCAAAAAGGTATCACGCCAAACGAAGATAATATGACCAAGTTACAACCCTGGAAAGTTGGTTGTCCAACTAATCCCAACGAGGCCCACAAACTCTTAGCGTTACATCTCCTAGGGTTAGCGTATTGGTTTTTTATGGTTTTCTCTTATTTTTCAATAATAAATAGGCCCTTGAGCCTCATTGTAACATAGTTCAGAGGTATGTATCTGTCACATCTCTTCTCAAAGATAAGCTACCATCGCCTGAGCTAATTTATTTCCATTATGTTTGTAAGCATATTTCAGTATTCTGATATTAATGAAGTGTTGTTTTTGTTGCATCTTTGTATTTATGATTATATTTGTATTGTGTTTCGTTCTTGTTTAATTTCGGATTAGTGGTACCAGAGCTGTCTTCTCTTTCTTTGTTTTTCTTTGCATGTCCCCAATGAGGTTACTGGGTATAAGGAGTTAGGGCTCGATCTGGTTGAACCTTTGCAAGACAAACCTTCAAACCATGATGACCTCTATGGAATAAGAAAATAAAGACGAGGGGGCATGAGATCCTATCAAAATATTTCTTGAGGAAGCCCTTGAGCGACAAAGGCACGTGATGATGGATAAATTTTCCCAGATCCTTCAACAGCTACCCACAAGCGACGCATCTTCATCCAGCAAACACTCTGGAGGCACCACTCCTTTTAAGGTACAAGTTAACTTTGACATTCCCATATTTGAGGGCCACATAGATGCAGACGTTGTAGATGAATGGTTGGATCTGTTGGAAGGATATTTTTCAGTTCATGACTTTTCCAATCGGGAAAAGACTACTTTTTTCACTTATCAAAGCTACCCCACACATCAATGACTGGTGGGAAACCTACTGTGAACAAAATGATGAGAGGAAATCCTCATTGTTTTCAATCACAGCCACTTGGGATTATTTCTGAGATGCCATCAAGGAGCAATATTACCTTGTCGGGAGCTACGAAGATAAATACATAAAGTGGATCAGGCTACGGAAGGGAAGGGACCAAGATGTGTCGAAGTTCACAAATGTTTTCCATACCCTCCGCACAAAGTTGGGTATCAAGGATTCTGAGCGGCATTTGGTACTCAAGTGCCACATCTGTCTACATAAGCACATCCAAGATGAGATGGAGTTCCTAGACATCTCCTTGCTTGGCACGACATACCAATACACTATCGATATTGAGCATAAGTTTAAAAAGAAGAAGCGAGACTTTGGATCTGTGAATCTGAAGCAAGGAAAATACACACCCAAACAACAGAGCAAAGGCCAAAACCAAGGCATGGCAACCCAAGACAACTTGCCAAAGCCACAAGTAAAGAAAAACACCACGAAGACAAAGAAGGATATGGGAAAATGGTGTGAGCTCCATAAGAGCTCCACTCATAACACAAGTGAGTGTCGGGCCAAGGAGTCATTGGTGCCCAAGTTGAAGGATTCCGATTCAGATGCATGTTCTGACTCTAACTCAAAACCCGAAAAGGGGAATTAGACATAACTTATACCATACCATTACCATGTAGCATTTGAATTCCCTTCTCTCCAATATGTCCAAGCCTTTGATGCCATAATATGGTCTTTTTTCTAGAGATCACTAGGTTTTCTGCTCCACTTTCATGAACCACAAAACTATTGCACCCATCAATAATAGTGCTACCCAAAAGCCAATACAGAGTTCCAATCCGATCTCCCCACATCAATACCTATGCTCCCTGAACCATATTGTAGGTGTCTCTCTTAAACATTTTTTTTACACCTGCATCATCCATCTTGCTTACAAAAATCATATTTATGGCCAATGCATGAATATGCAAAACACAAGGAAGTTTTCTAATCCTTCCACCTTACAACTTCATCTTTAATTTTCCACGTCCTATGATTTTGAACTTCTTGTCGTCCCCTAAGAAGACATCACCACCATCATATTTCATATACTTGAAGAACCACTCCTATGGGGAATGAAGTGAAAGGATACACCTGAGTCAATCAACCATGCCTTATGATCTACATGTGTACTTGAAGAAGAAGCCAAGTACACATTCCCACCTTCATCTAAGGTGGTTTTCGCCTTTACATAAGGAGCATCATTAGATCCCTTTCCTTTCTTAGGAGATTTAGATCTATAGTCCTTTTTGGAGTGCCCTTTCTTTCCACATTTCCAGCACACCTTTACAAGTTTTCCTGTAGATTTAGATCTCCCACTCGAGGACTTATTTTTGTTTATGTTCTAGGATCATCCTCATATAGATACGGCATCTCCATTCTATCTCTCCATATTTTTCCTTCTCATCTCCTTCAACAATAAGGTTGAGACTATTTCAACAAACTTTTAGGTAGTTATATTGCTACCTATGCAACAACCAGACTATCACACGAATCTGGTAAAGAACACAACAAATTGATGCACTTATCTTCACCTAAATTTTTTATATCAATAGATAACACCTGGCTTACCACAGTGTTAAAGGCATTCAGATGTTATGTTACCAAGTCTCCATCCTTCATCCTCAAGTTATACATATTTTTCTGCAGGAACAATTTGTTCACCAAAGACTTAGATTGATATAAAGTCTGGATTTTATACATCTGTGGTAACTAAGTCAAAAAATGGTATAAATTCCCTAACTTGTCCCACAAAGCGTTCATTGTAGCTTCCATTGATACATTCAACAATACTGAATTTGAGATACACAACTGTATCATTCTATTTTCCTTCTAATCCAACTTTGCTCAGTCTTTTGCTAATAATGTCATTTGTTTAGTACTTAGATCTACCACGATCCATTGATCTTTATCCACCAAAAAATACTCCATCTTGAGATTCCACAACTCAAAACTCTAACCATTAAATTTCTCGATCTCTATCTTTCCATTGTTCACCATCTTCTTTCACTACAAGAATCAATCCCTTAGATCTCTCACTGAATAATATCTACCACAGGCCCGAGCAAAACTCCACCAACAAAGGTGTCCCCTTGAAGCCAAAACAAATATGATTCCAAATGTAGGTCCCTGTATAGAAATTACCTGCAAAGGAATTCTTCAGATAGAAATATAAACAATAGCGAGAACAGAAAACAAATATACATAGATATTTTCCCCTAGATCCCAAAACTGGGACTACTAGATTGATTTTTCATTATGTTCCTTTCAATGTAAAAATACATATATATACATGTTGAAGCATTCATAAACCCCAATCCATTAACCATATATTAGAACATAATTGTAGTTCACTTGACTAGATCTACAAAATACCATGGGAAAAAAACCATCATGCCCAAAACCATGTCCAAAAGCCATGCACAAGACCATGAGTAGTTCTTCCCACCATCTTTGGGGTTGCCCTCCATCCTTGGGTAAACCCAACTATTATTGTGTCCACATAGAAAATAAAAATAAAAAATCCCAGGCCGCTGCCCCAAACCTCGTGTAGTGGGGCTATCGCCCCCCTGCTTCTTGATGCAACGTACACTGTGCGAAGCTAGTCATGGAAAGAATATAACGCACACCAAAGAAATTATGTGCACTAGAAGCTCCTTAATGCTTGCGCACTAGGTCCCTATTTCCTAGCACACATCAAACTATAATCTCTAGCGCATATCAATTCTTATTGTATAGGTAGAACCCCTATATCCTTACGCACTTCCTACCTCCTATTTCTTAGGACCCAACTCCTCTTCTTTGCGCACAACCAAGTCTTAAATCCTAGCCCACTTGTGCCTCCTATTTCTTAGGACACAATTCCTACGCTCTCCATAATCAAGGCTCTCTCAAAAACTTGTGAGCTCTATCTTGTTACAAACCTTTGTGCACAAAAAATAATTCATTATTTGTTCCTTCATCCTTGCTTTATAGATTTGATACATGCTAATTTTGGGCCTTGTTCAAATTTATAACTTGAGATTCTAACTGGAAAGTTAACCGAGGCAAACTAGTTCTCTCTCCAATCATAACTGGAGTCACAAGTCATCCTTACATCAATCAATGTTTGAAGTTCCCAACTCATCCTTTTCTAAACTTGAACTACCACTCAAATTATAACTAATCTGAATAAGGGTCCATGTAACTGATCCTTCAACACTATGCCTGAAATTGTGAATATTATTCTTGCAAACTAGAAATAAACTCACCACCTCCATGAACTCTCTCTATGGTCAAATAAGTACAACTCATGGTCTTCATGGCTAAGGGACACACCAGAGAATACCTTCCACTCACTACAATTTTCAACGCTCCCTCTTAGCGAGGAAGGTTCTTCTGGAAGAACCTAGTCCACCTAGATCTATATCCAACACTACCACATTCTCTTCTACTGTAGATGCTCTCTTTGAACTATAAGATTTTACTGCTTTTGGTTGCAAAATATGATATGAAGAAATGTTCTCTCCAACCATGTTGTATGATTCTATCACTTCAGTCATAAGTTCCATGTACCCCACGTATCTGTGTGTCTACTTCCTCTGGATGAAGGTGATAGACATGATCTCCCTTAAACAACTCTTTTTCCCACTTGGCTCAAACTCTCCCTATACTAGGAGTGATCCAACATCTTTTGGTTACATATGCATCGGAATTACATATAACGGAGCAAATTAACCATGGAATTTAAAATCACATAAACAATACAAAAATAATCAGAAGAACACAAAAACCATGACAAAAAGATTTGATTACGAAGTTCATCCAATTTGGACTATGCCTCTGGGCCCTGCTCAATAGTGCGGAGGCCTTCTTTCAATTAGTGGCATAAAAAGAGATAAAAGTAAAAACAACATTCAATAACAACCCTTATACCTCCAATTTGGAATATGGACAAAGAATGGAGATCTCAGCTTTAGAAACAGACAATACCACTAAAATCCTAGGGAAAAATAGTGCAAAAACGCCTATCCAAACTCCCAATTTGGATAATCGGGCCTTCTGCACCTTCTCGGAACCTTCGTGCTGCTCAAGGTGAGGTCTTGGCCTGCTGCCAAGGTCAGGGCTTATTGTGTGCAATATATTCTGAGTTATTCGGCCAATCCTCTCTACCTTTTCCCGACACAAATAGTCATATATATAGCATGGCGGCAGCAGTTTTAACATAAGAAACCAAATTAAGCAAGCGGGATCAGGCCGGAATGATACACAACAACAACCTTAAAATAATGGTGAAACCCCATTCAAACATGGAAAACCCATTGAACTGCGCATAAGGCTCGGATGCATGTTTATCGACGTTTCCAACCATCAACAGACAGTCCAAAACCAAAACAACAGGCACTCTGCGATAGACGGACCCACTGGACTTATATAACACAACATATAACATATCGCATCCGGCGGTCGCCATCGTAAATTGAAATCGGTGCTTGAACCATCGATGCATTGAGCCATACTCTGCAGTAATAGCATACCCAATGGGGATATAAAATGCAGCATATAAAAATATCACGTCCAGCGGTCCTATCACAAATCACAATCAATGATTACTATTGGATCCCTTCACAAACACCAAGATATTTCTACGATTGCGATATGTGATAAATCACATCACAACCGGGCTTTGTCAGGTCTGATTCTTTAATACCCTTCCACCTCTGACTTACGATATGCAATATCGCAAATCGCAAATCAACACTGTTGGGGGCCGATTCTTAACCTGCGACCTATGTGTTTCCCCAATATGCGATATGCGAGACCCAATTGCAGCCTGCCACTTGGCACTTCCCCATTCGTTGGGACCTTTTTCATGTCATCTCCTTCTGCCACCTGGACAAGTCAAACTTGAACTTTGACTTCCTCTAACTTCATCTAAACTCATATTTGAGTGTTGTTTACACCACTCGAATCAGGATGACGATCACTTCGATCCGATGCTAAGTTTATCCAAATTCTACCACTTTGAGTTTTGAGTCTTTTACCATGCCACTGGTACTTTTATGAAGATCCACCTGGATCAATCCTCCCCACCAATAGCTTTTGGACCGCCAAAATCATTTTTAGTCAATTGGCAAGTGAGAAAATTGCTCCCTCACTTTCTCTTTATCCATCCATCGAGATTTACTTGGATGCATTCCTTTTGAAGCCCACATGAATGTAAAAACATTAGCACATCCAACGCAATGGGTGTGTCCTCTCCAATCCACACTTTCAACCACCTGCATGCAAAATTGGTACATCCTTTGCAATCATATACAAACCATATATAACTCAATAACCCTTCACTTGCCAAGAGTTTATAGCACACACTCTTTGGTCAAGGATTACATAATAAAAAACAATACCTCAACTATTCATAAGAAAAGGCCACAAACATCATCATTGCATTTTGAAGTGACAGAAAACACATCATCACTTTTACATTTACTTGCAACTCATGATTTACAAATTATGACCATAACAAGCTACTATATCTAAAAAAACCATATTTTACTTAATAAAGAAGACCTCCATGAATGTGGTGGATTTGTTTGTTGATCATTTTCACCCATTGGCTTCTTTATCGATAGTTTATCGGCATGAAACATATTTTACATGGCTCCCTGGTGTCCCATCTCATTGTAGTGACTGCCACGGCTCTTTCTCCTCCAAATTTTTTGAATCATCTTGGAGCGCTTTCCCCTGGTGTGCCTCTGATATGGGTTTACAGATCCCTCAATGTCACTGGAATGTAGTGAGGTGCCCTCATCATCTGTCGTCAGTAGGTCACTGGTTGTTTTGGAGCATTCCCCAACTACCTTCCTAACATACCCGAGTCCTGCATGACGAGGAAATTACTCCACTTTGATGGGGTTTACGATGCACTGGCCATTAATGTCGAGGCCCTTCCCTTGATACCCCATTTTCTTCAACATATTGGATCTTATACCTGTAATATGTTTTTTAAAAATAGCGAAATCATCATCAGAAAAGGAACATGAAGCTTAAGAGCCACTTTTTAACTCAAGGCGATTATGTTGCAGCTTTTCCGAGGCTTCATCCTTGGCTTGCAACTGGCATAGCAACCTTTGTTTCTCCTTTTTGGCTTCTTGTATGAGTGTCCTTAGCTTAGTATTCTCTACTTGAATGCTTTGGTTAATCTCCTCAAGTTCCTGGAGCCATGCCAAATTTGGTGTCCCTTTCACCTTTGGTACAATATCTATTGAGACCTTTTCTTTGTCACCCGAATCGGAACCCAAATCGACGGGTCCATCTGCTATGATCCCAAGGGCTTTGATCTTACTTTCGTCACCGGAATCTGACCCTAGGTCAATTGTTCTACCTCAGGTAAATCCCGTAGTTGTGACCTTCTCATCTTCCTCTCATTTAGACTCATGATCTTGTTGCAGGGTGGCAATTGTCTTCTACCTCTCCCTTCTATCATTCCTCCTAGGCCTCAGCTTAGTGTGCAGTTTCCAACATTTCTCTTCGTCGTGTCCCTCATTCTCACAACGTGTATAAGAGGGCTTTTCTCCTCTTCTCTTGGTTGTTGCAGCTCTTTTTGGGTGGTCATTTTGTTCATGTGTCCCCCTGCTCTCAAGTTGCATGGCCTTCACACTAGCCTCATCGAAATTGTTGGGTTGTGTTATATTCTTTTAATGACTAGCCCACGTAGTTAACCGGGGGGTTAGAGGGAGGGGAAGGAGCCCCCCTTCGTTGCTAACCGATTGTGTAGTGGGGGGGGGGGGGTCACAGGGGGTTTGAGGCGTACCTGTAACCCCACTTTATGGGGTCCGGGGCAACGCCCTGGAAAATTTTGGTTTTGGACCCTATGTTAGGATGGGCGGACCCACCTATGGTTTTGTGCATGATTTTGGTACATGTTTTTGGACGCGATTGTTTCAATGCATGGTATTGGATGCTTCGGCATGTATAAATATGTATTATAACATTGAAAGGAACATAATGAAAAATCAAGCTAGTAGTCTCGGTTTTGGGATCAAGGGGAAAATCTTTGTGTATATGCGTTTTATGTGTTATGCTCTTGCATTGTTTATTTTATGTGTTTTAGAATTTGTATGCAGGTAATTTCTGTACGGGGTTAAAACCTACATTTGGTATCAAAGTAGTTTTGGCTTCAAGGGGACGCCTTTGT
>APFE030464388.1:0-38073 GCA_000404065.3 Pinus taeda | reverse complement strand
GTAGATTCAGAGGATGGCAAACTCTGGAAAGAGGCCATGGTTGATGAAATGGCATCTTTGCACAAAAATGAGGCTTGGGATCTGGTGGAGTTGCCGATTGGAAGGAAACCCATTGGAAGCAAATGGGTGTTCAAGAAGAAGACAAATGCAGAAGGAAAGGTGGAGAAATACAAAGCTTGGTTGGTAGCAAAAGGTTATTCCCAGGTGCCGGGGATTGATTTTGGTGATATTTTTTTCTCCTGTTGCCAAGGTAACTTCTATTAGATTACTTTTATCTGTTGCTGCTGCTTTTGATTTTGGGGTTGAACAAATGGATGTGAAGACAACATTTCTTCACAGGGATCTATAAGAGGAAATCTACATGAAGCAACCTGAAGGCTTGCGGTGAAGGGTAAGAAAGAACTAGTATGCAAGTTAAAGAATTCTCTGTATGGGTTAAAACTGTCACCAAGGATGTGGTATCAGAAATTTGATACATTTATATAGGGACTTGGCTTCACCAGAAGCAAAGCAGATCACTGTGTGTATTTTAAATTAATTGGTGACCGTGTTATTTATCTGGTCTTGTATGTGGATGATACGTTGCCGGTTGGAAATGACAAAGAAATTATCCAAGATTTGAAGACCCAATTGTCCTCCAAATTCAACATGAAAGATCTTGGTGCTGCAAACTATATTTTGGGCATGAAAATTAAAAAAGATCGAGCAAAGAGGAAGCTCTGGTTAAACCAGAGGAAGTATGTTGAGACAATACTGCAGAGGTTTAATATGCAGGATAGTAAACCGATGAAGGTTCCTATTCCTATAGGTGTGAGGTTATTTGCTGGACAGTGTCCCAAGACACAAGAAGAGAAAGAGGACATGTCCTGTGTTCCATATGCAAGTGCGGTCAGTAGCCTAATGTACGCAATGGTTTGTACTAGACCAGACATTGCACATGTAATGGGAGTATTGAGTAGGTTTATGTCAAAACCAGAGAAGGAGCACTAGATAGCAGTGAAGCGGGTTTTCAAGTATTTGCGTGGCACTAGTGATTATGGTTTGTGCTACCAAGGAAGATCAGGATTGGACAGAATGTTGGATGTTCGTGGCTTTGTTAATGCAAACTGGTCTAGAGATCTAGATCAGAGAAGATCTACAAGTGGGTATGTGTTTAACCTACTTATAGGTGCAGTCAGTTGGATGAGTAAGAAACAATCTGTAGTGGCACTATCAACTACAAAGGCAGAATACATGGCAGCCACTCATGCAAGCAAGGAAGAAGTTTGGTTGCAGAGATTGTGTTCAAGTATGGGGTTAGTACAGGGAGTTACAAGGATATACTGTGACAGCCAAAGTGCAATTTTCTTGGCAAAGAACCCCGCATATCATTCAAAAACAAAGCACATTGATGTTCAATATCACTTTGTGAGAAATATGATAGAAGACAAAAAGGTGTTGCTGGTAAAGGTGGACACTTTGAAGAATACTGCAGATGCATTGACAAAATCTGTGAGCTCTGAGAAGTTCTCTTGTTGTAGAGAGACAATGGGCATTTCAGGGCTGGAAAAATGACTAAGCTCTCTTGTGGCCCCCTGTGGAAAGAAAACAACAAGTGGGAGAATGTTGGGTTGTGTTATATTTTTCCATGACTAGCCCACGTAGTTAACCAGGAGGTTGGGGGGGGGGAGCCCCCCTTCGTTGCACTGATTGTGTAGTGGGGGGGTCACAGGGGGTTTGAGGCATACCTGTAACCCCACTTTATGGGGTCCGGGGCAACGCCCGGGAAAATTTTAGTTTTGGACCCTATGTTAGGATGGGCGGACCCACCTATGATTTTGTGCATGATTTTCGCACATGTTTTTGGACGCGATGGTTTTCAGTCCATGGTATTGGACACAATGGTTTTCAGTCCATGGTATTGGATGCTTCAACATGCACAAATATGTATTATAACATTGAAAGGAACATAATGAAAAATCAAGCTGGTTGTCCCGATTTTGGGATCGAGGGGAAAATCTCTATGTATATGTGTTTTATGTGTTATGCTCTCATATTATTTATTTTATGTGTTTTAGTATTTGTATGCAGGTCATTTCTGTACGGGGTTAAAACCTACAAAAATGAGTAGGCTTGAACAATAATAATGAATGTCGTATGTAACTATGTAAGGTACCGATATACTTAGTTACAATCTTTGGTGAATCTAATGGAATGCTCAAATTCAATGCTTGTTTCCTAAATTCTTCGGTGAAGTTTTGCACATTTTGACCCTTGTTTTACCTTAGGTGTTTCCATTCCATTAATGCTTTTTGTTTATATCCTAGAGGGTAAAATTGTTTCTTCAATGCAAAAACAAAAATTTGACCATGAGGAAAAAAGGTTACCCATTTTTTGCTACCTTGCAGTCTGTTATCCCACCAAATGAGAGTGGTTCCACTTAGTCGAAGGGATGCCAACTGGATCTTTCCCTCATATTCTTCGATCTGTTGGATCCGGCAGTAGATCTCAATCTGCCTAATCCAATTGTTGATCTTCTCTACATTACACTCTCTAGCATACATATGTAAGTCAAAATTTACATCTAGTTTAAGGAAAGGTTTCTTAGATGTATGTCTGGAGTCGCGATTGGAGTGATGAGAACTATCACTTGAATAAGGAGAGGGAGGGGGATCTTCTTCACCATCTCCTTGATGTGTTTATCCATGATCATTTTCATCTTTCTTCTCATGCTGGAGGGCCTTCTCATACTCTGAAAACAATTTGTCCACTTTCTCAGCCATATTGTAGAATATCTTGCAGAAATTTGGTTCTTCTTCCCAATAAGCTTCTTCATTGGCCATGTTTCTTCCTTGTTGTGCACGTCATACTTCAGGATCAAAGTACTTAAGTGTTCCTTCTCCTTTTTGCATCTTGTTCCGAGTTATCATAAACTCCTACAATTCGCATCTACAAAGACCTGCTCTGATACCAAACTTGATCCAAGATCTTTTGCTTCCAAATGCATCAGAATTACATATAACAAAGCTAATTAACCATGGAACTTAAAAGCACATAAACAATGCGAAAATAATCAGAAGAACACAAAAACCAGGACACAATGATTTGATTATGGATTTTGTCCAATTTGGACTACGTCTCTGAGCCCTACTCAATAGTGGGGAGGCCTTCTTTCAATTAGTGGCATAAAAAGAGATAAAAGTACAAGAAACATTCAATTAAAATCCTCATACCTCCAATCTGGAAGATGGACAAAGAATGGAGATCCCATCTTCAGAAACAGATAATACCACTGAACTCCTGGCTAAAAATAGTGCAAAAATTCTTATCCAAACTCCCAATTTGGTTAATCGGGCCTTCTACACCTTCTCGGAACCTCCCTGCTGCTAGGGTCAGGGTATGTTGTGTGCAATAGATTCTAAGTTATTCAGCCAATCCTCTCTACCCTTTCCCGACACAAATAGTCATATATATAGCATGGCAGTTGTCCCTCAAGTTATCAATGCTAAGCTTTCCATGCAAGTTATCAATGTTAACTTTTTTCTCGAACTGGGAATAAAATGCATCTACCTCCGATGATGTAGCCACATGATCCTTATTGGACTCCTTATTTTGATTAGGGCACTTAGTGGCATAGTTCCCAAACCCTTGGCCATGGAAGCACTTGATCTTGCTCATATCCTTCTTCTTCTCTCCCTTTTGGTTGGACTTATCCTCTCCTTGGCCCCTCTTTCCCTTAGCTCTGCTACCTTTGTTTATCAAGGAAAAGTTGTCCTCATCCTCTACTAGAGCTTCTCTACCATCTCCCATGCTTCTCCTGATCTCTTCTTGAATGCAATCACTCCATAAAATTCCCCAACTATGAATATTATATCTACCATGTATTGCATCTTGGAAACTATACCAAGACTTATGGAGTCCTAGAAATGCAAGACTCATAAGGTCTTTTTCTGCTATTGTCTCGCCTACACCACCTAACCCATCTTGTATCTGAGTGAACTTTGAAATATATGTGATTATGGTCCCTCCTTTGCTCATCTAAATTATTCTTAGCTTATCTTTCATAGAAAGTTTCCTGGCATCACATGAACCTTGATATAGATATAAGATGGCTTAAAACATCTCCTATGTTTTCTTCTTCTCATGGATATGAGGAATAATATGGTCTCTGACCCCCTCAAGAATGATCCTCCTCACCTTGGTGTAATTCTTATTATGTTGGACCAACTATTGGGGATCTTGAGGTAGCACTTGAGCCTACTTCACAAAATTTATCACCCCATTATCTTCCAACACCACATATATCGACTCCTTCCATGCATAAAAATTTAAGTATCCCTCTAAACTAGGATCTGACCTTAGCCCTAGGAATGACACATTTTTATCTAAGGAACTTCTCTTCTCTTCTCTTCAAAATCTAGCGCTAGCCTTTCGGATGATATGTTCTATAGCCTAACTGATCAACTTGGTGCTAGTTTTTATACTGATCTCTACTTTGATACCATGTTAAATTTCCATGAAAAATCTATAACTACTTAGATGAATAGTTGAAAATTGAAACCTAGTTAAATTTCACCAAGATACAAATCCTCTTAATAACTTATAAGCAATGTAATAAAAACACAAAGATAAAAACAAATGCACAATTGACACACTTAATTTTTTCAGGAAACCCAATAGGGAAAACTTGCTTGCTTGACGTGCAATTTTATAATTTGTTCTTGAGAACTTGGATCTATTACAAAGAAATTTGTCTCTCTTGAGAAAGTGTTATGATTTTCACACAAATATCAACTGATACAATTGATATTGGTTTCCCTAGATCCTTGTTGATCATGACCCTCTAGCACACAATTATTCCTCTACTACCTCCTTAACTTTCTCTACAAAGCCTGCTCACTTCTACATTATTTCTGCGCACTAGAGGCTCCTTAATCCTTGTGCACTAGGTCCGTATTTCTTAGTGCACATAAACCCCTATTCTCTAGCATAGAAAAACTCTTGTTTTATATTCAAAATGCCTATATCCTTGTGCACTTCTTGCCTCCTATTTATTAGAACTCAACTCCTCTTCTCTGCACACAACCAACTCATAAATCCTAGCACACTTGTGCCTCCTATTTCTTAGGACACAATTCATGTGCTCTTCACAATAAAGGCTCTCTCACAAACTCGTGAGCTCTATCTTGTCACAAACCTTTGTGCACAAAACAATAATGATTTCCTTGTGCTTTCGTCCTTGCTTTATAGATTCATTCCATGTTAATTTTGGGCCTTGTTCATATTTAGAACTTGAGTTTCTAACTGGAAATTTAACTGAGTCGAATTGGTTCTCTGTCCAATTATAACTAGAGTCACAAATCATCCTTACTTCAATCAATGAATGATATTTCCAACTCGTCCTTTTCTAAACTCAAACTACCAGTCGTATTATAGCTAACTTGAAGAAGGGTCCACATAACTGATCCTTTAACACTACACATGAACTTGTGAATATTCCTGGAAATGGGAAATAAACTCACCATCTCCATGAACTCACTCCATGGTTATATAAGGACAACTCATGGTCTTCCTGGCTAAAGCATGCACCAGAGTATACCTTCCACTCATTGCAATTTTCAACATCTTTTACCATGGATTTTTAGCCACATGCTAATCTTTTTCCAAAATAATTTTGTACAACTTGGCTAAAGTGTGGCTAATCATAATGGTCCTATAATTAGAGGATGTACTTTTATCCCCACTTTTAAAGATAAGAACAATGAGGCTTTGCATCCAAGGGTTAGGGAAAGCTTGTTTCACTGCCAAATGAAGAGTGTGTATGTTATGGATGAGGCCGATAGGCCCTCACATTTTAAAAAATTTAGAATTGTAGGCTTCAATATCCTTGGCTTTCCCATTAGCAAGCTACTTAACTCCAAACTAGGTGCCTTCCAAATAAAATATATCATTCATTATATTGATATTCAAATGGTGTCCATTGCATTAGGGGATTTATAAAGCTTTTAATGAATTTCCTCTGTATATTCTATTTACTTATTTTTTTCACTTTTATGATAAAAATCTATAAAAATATTAAAATGATAAATGATAAAAACTATAAAAATATTAAAATGGTTCATGTTTTGTTTGAAAATTTATTGCCCCACCTAGTACAGGGGAGATATTGTCCCAAGTTATATTTAAAAATAATAAAATAATACTTACATTAACAAAAAAATTTCAATGTTGACTTTTCTTCTTATGGAGAATACCGTTATTGTGGAGAATAATTATTCTTTGGCTCAAAGCTCATCATGACACTTGCCCTTTATTCTAGACACTATTCATTCTTTGGCTAAGGCCATTACATTAAAGCTCATCATGACACTTGCAAGGATTGAACTTTGGTGGTGAGGATCCCAATAATTCTTCCCAACCAGCATAGATAATTCCAATTGATAATTTCCACCTTAATTTTACATAAACTTATATAGACAGCCAAAGTAACTGAAAGTAAATGATTTTTAATTTAGTTTATAATTGCTTTCTACTTTTTAGTACAAGGGAGATGTGCAGTTCCTTCACTAGTGTACATTTGACATGTAAAAACAACATTGATATTACAATACAATATTGATCTGTAAACTGTCATGGATATTCCACTAGACAATTAGTCACAACAATCTGATTTATATTAAAAATATGAAATTCTACACTATTACAATTTTATTGGATTTCTAGATCTATAGATTTACCGATAGTAGTGCATGCATGCGAATTAAAATTACACAAAAAATATACAACAAAAAAATAAAAGCTCGCACACACATTTGACACAAGATATGCTCTGAGAAACCCTTTCGAGGGAAAAACCCAATTGGAAGGTCAAGCTGCTCTTCTCTCTTTCTATGTAGAGAAATATGGTTGCAAGTACAAAGAAGTAAGGCTTGTGTCCCATGGGCTGCTACAGTGCACAACTCCTCTTTGTGTGCTCTACCTCTTATCCTTCTTAACTATTTTTTCTCAACTATGGAAAAAATGCACTTGAAAGAATAGAATCCCTTTTCTTCCTAGTGGCATGATTATCACACAACACGATAACCTAGTAGTGGTTAGGTTTGACTACCTCAACTCTTAACCAATGTTATAATATAGACTCTTTTAGAGTCTTATATATCATAATCGCATGGGTAGACCCTTTTCCATGAATATTTGGGTATGATGTTGCATCCTCTCGAATTATGGTGGTGAAAAAGGAAGGTTAAATTTTGAGTGGAATAACTTTTGCATACGGACTTCGATTGACACAATTATTATGTGAATCAAAAGGTCTTTGAGTGTAGAACAACATGAAAAAGTGCTACATGAAAGTGCAAATTTTAACCCCAAAAATCGTCGTTTGATGCCTCAAAACGCTCCCAAAAGTTTTCAACCTTGTTTTGCCAAATTGGTCCCATTGATAAAACAATCCTGTGAGCTTATTCCTCCATTTTTTCCACTCTAAAAGAAACGAAGTGGATGGAAAACAATATAACGATCTAATCTAGAACAAATATGAAGGATAAATGTAATTTATTATGTTTTTAATTGACATGTGGTATTTAAAATAAATATATTAATAACAAAAAAATATTTTAGTGTTGGTCATAAATAAATAGTTCAATGTCCATATTCAGTAACAGAACTTTATATCAATTTTATGTAGAGGAAATATAAAGTAACTGAAATAAAAAAATTATCATATATTCATATATTACTTTCTAGTATTGAGGAAGATGTGTAATTTATTCAATTCTTAATATGGATTTATATGTGGCACTTACAAAAGCATTAAAAAATGAAAAATTCAATGTGAGTTATAAATAAATCTTTCAACTTTATATATATAATATATATTATATATATATATATATATATATATATTTATATATATATATATATATATATATATATATATATAGAGAGAGAGAGAGAGAGAGAGAGAGAGAGAGAGAGAGAGAGAGAAATTCTATCTCATTGGTTACTAAGATTAAAATGCTTATTTGCAGACTGTTTATCATAATGAATATCATGAGGATCCTTATGCAAAGGATTTTGGTATCAAAATTAGTGATAATCTTGCCTCTATTGAAACTCAATTTTGTCTCCAAATTAGTTAAACTTTAACTTTTCAATTTAGACTAAGATTTATTCTTTTGTTTCATTGCTACCTCCTAATCCTGTTTTATGTTACAAAAATTGTCTTCTTTTTAATTTTTAAATTTTATGTGATTTATCATACCATTTCGTTTGCAACTTAAGTATCAGGATACTGATAGGGAGAAACATTACTTGCTACAGGTTGGCCAATGGAATATGATGAACAAGGTATTAGCTATGGACATGTTAGATATTGCTTTGATTTACATCAACGTGTATAACATGCATGCCAATACCTAGACTATTGTCAAAATGGTGGGTGTACATTTGTTTTTTGGATATTAGTGGTTTGTCAAAATGGTGGGTGTACATTTGTTTTTTGGATTATTAGTGGTTGGAGTATAGTTATGCAACCATGTTTATTGCAAGTTTGATGATTGAAAACTCCCTTCTTTTAAAGTTTTTATGAAATAATGTGCATTATTTTCTTTCTTAAAATGTGAAATACATTTGTGTTTTTTTCTAGAAATTAAACCTTATTTGATTGGTGTTGTGTTCCATGAAATTGATTTGTTAATTCTTATTCTTGCGCTAACTCATGAAAAGCTTGTAAAAAACTGGCACTAGGGGGTGTGTATGAAGTTGTATGTTTTTGTTCAAAATGGGAAAATCATGAAAAATGTCTTGTGTGAAGCACAATTGCTAATGGGTGTTAGTTCTTTCTGGTTTCTACCAAGGATATACATGTTCTTCACGATATGATTAAGATGTGTTTTTTTCTCCTTTTTAATTATTTTTTTGGTTACCATTTTAATTAAGATCTACCATTTTCTAAATAGAAAAATAAATGCCTTGTATTGCTTACCTTTATATATAATTGTTGAATATATAACTAAAAAACCATTTGTTTAGTTCATTGTAAACTTGAAGTGTTCATGTCCTCTTGAATAATTCAATATTTCTGAAAGTAAGTAACTATGTAAAGACACTACATTCTAAGGGTAAAATATCTAGCTTTGGCTATTTGCCCAAATGATATATATGAAAATAGATACCAAATGTCATACATGGTAGCTTGAATAATATTTTTTAGTTACTTGTCATTTTTCATGTACCCAAAAAGTTTAAGTGGCATCTTAGATGTTGTCTCAATTCATTGTCTTTTATGTGCCAAGCAACATCAAAGTCAGAATGAATGTTCCTATTAACAATTTTTGACCAAGTATGTTGTGCATTGTCTTCTATAAGGAAAAATTTCAAGTAACCTCAAACTTATAGTGATTTGAAAGTAATAACACCTCAAACAACACATGTAAAAGAGATGAATGTGGTGCTATCAAACGTTGAAGGTGACCTTAAATAAATGCATAATAATTTTTTTCCATCAAGGATGTGGTAAGCTTCATTGAGGTTGAGGTTGTGTACAAATTGAATGATGAAATTTTTAAATGTTTCCTTTATTTGTCTTTTTTTGTTTTTGCTTAAATATAGGTGCGTACTTACTTTTGGTATTGTCTTGCATGAAAAAGAAAATGGTGAACTGGCGAACTGTAAACTCCTGGGCTTGTGTTAACTTTTCTTGAAAGGTCCAAGATATTGTTGTTCATGGTTGTTGTCATAATTTGGAACATCTGTGTCGAATATTTAGCATAGTATCAACAAATAGTTCCCCCTAACACTTGATTGTAACAAACTATTTTCTTTTATTGATAAAAATAGTATGTTGTTTAGATTATTGAATATGGTATCTGGTTTTATATAGGTATTTGATCTATAACCTATCATTCTTATACATGGGGCATGACCTAATCAAGTTGAGAGAGAACTAAAGACTGTGTACAAATAGGTTACTAACAATCTCAAGGAAAAGGAATTGAAACTTCATGTTTCTATTTTTTTATAACAATATTTTATTTTGTGGTGTGTATAGATCCTCATTAGCAAAGCATATATGACTAAGATGATTAGAATTGGTCCTTCTAATGATATTTAGATATTTAAAATAACTCAAAATTTTCTTAGCTCATCTCTAGGTTAAGATGTTATTCTCCAGAGTATGGACATCTCTGGTTGCATTATCTATAATCTTGATATTTTTGGTGACTACTTGGATAGTTAAGGCTATCAAAATGGAGGAATATAAATTTTTGAAGGTTTTGTCATCCCAAATTATACCTCTTTTGCCACTAGTTCACCAAAGAAGAAACAATACTGCCACAAAAATCCGTGTGCAAATGCAAAACATTCATGCAAATGCACAAGCCTAAACCAAGAGATTCTGACGTAAATTAATTTAGATAATCCCCTCTTAAGTTAATTTTTTAAGATGGGTGGAAATTAACTTCCATCAAACAAAAATAAATAATTTATAGTTTTACATCTCGATATCATTTAGGTAGGGATTAAACCAAATGTCTACACATGATTCTTTACCGGGATTGTCCTAGAATGTCCAAGAAATCCACATCTCCATAGGTTTTCCATAACAAAGAGTCAATTATGTGTAGACAAAAGGATCCTTTTAAAAACACGCAACAACATGGAGAAAAATAGTTTTAGCAGTTGCATGGAATGGATTGTATATAATATTAGGAGGGAAAGGTTACTACAGAGGCATGCAATATGTTGTAATTCATGTTTTCTTAGTTTATTATTTAAGTTCTTTGTACAGGCTAGATTAATTGATTTAGGAAGGACATGTTAATTTCTTTGTGTTCATCTCTAATTTAGGCCCTAGAAATATTTGCCATGAGAAATATTGGAGGCTTCATTCACTGCAAAGAGATATCAATCCTTTCAATGATATTATTACTGTTATCATTATTGTTATGGTAACCATCACAATACATTACAATTTGTAGGGTTATATATGCACTAGTGCTTTTATGTCTATAAGAGACACTAGTTTTATTATTATCTAAAATATGCATTAGAGTTTCAAAATGATATGATACACATAGATGCATATTATATATTTTTAAAATACCAATGTGTGTCAAATACAATGTGTATTATAAATAGAAGCACCGTAGTGCTTTCAATATCTAATATATGTATCACATGTTAGCACATCAGTGTGTCTTTTAGATTTTTCACACTAGTGATCCTAGATCTTTTCTTCGATTGATGTTAGTATAATTGCATGGAAGAGCATGTAAAACCCATATATCTAAACACATAAAGAAGAAGCAACATAAAAGAGACCATAAAAACAATGCATCAAAAGTCTGATAATGGAGTTCGTCCAATGTGGATTACATCTCTAGGCCATGGTTCAATAGTGGGAAGGCCTCTTCATTCATCTCAGCAAAAATGAAAATGAGTACATGGAAAAATACATCATTATACCTCCAATCCTGGGAGTGACCTGAAAATCCACTACTCAAAACATCACAATTACAGCACTAGCAGATCTGTCCCATCCTTTTGAGACTTTTGACTATAAACATGACAAACTTCTGAAAGGTGCATTTGTCTCAAACTTTGTTTCCAACAAATAATCAAACAAACAAGATTTTTCCATGAACCCTGAGATCTGCTGCTCAGATCCCAAATTTGACTACACCAATGAAATCCTTGCGAGATTATGAGTAAAATGACTATAAACTTAGTTATATTCTATGACTGTCATCTCTTGACCCCGAAGAGAATCTTCAAGATTCCACAACAGATTCCCTGTGAATATTTTGGGAATATTGTACGAAATATTCTCCTAGAATATGCTTCTCGAAGTGCATGCCATAGAGTTCTGTCGACAAGGTTTCGTCAACCTCTAGGTTCTCGTATGTGCGCACTATTCCACTCTTGAGCTTAGTTCCACCAACTTGCTCACAACTTCGCTGACCTCCTCCCCATTCGAATGACAACACACAGTTCAAAATATAATGGCACTAGCGATGTTTACAAAGCGCTTTCTTGTCACAACGATTAGTGGGATATGTTTAATTCTTTGGAGGACAAGTGGCCTGGGTCCAAACCCCCAAAACTCCATTTTATATTATAAAACAAAACAAATTGCCTGCCAATTAACTACTATATAAAATTAAATGAACGTTGGTACTTCGTCGAACCATTAACATATATGTTTTTAGCATTATATATAATGGTTTTTTGACCATCGAACTAAATTTCAGACTTATAGTAACCATTTGGATTAGTTGTAGTCGATGATGATAATATTTATATAATTTTTAACATTTTCAAAACTGCCAAGTTGTATAACAAGTTGTCATTATAACGGTGTGTTATATTAAACAAACCGTCGATAAAATTTAAAAATTTGTCTACCTATTCATTCACCAAGTTTAGTCATCACCGCCCATGCCACTAAGTTGTCGGTTGGCTGGCCCTTTTTGGCCTCCAGCTAAGTTATATGTGGCACTATCTTATTAGGCCACATGTCCCCATGCTATTGGGCCACTAAATGCTAGCAAGTTTAGCAGGTACACCCAGATTTGGTGGTTCTACCAAATTTGACCACAACTAAATCCCTTCGCGAAGTTTATCTAAGGTCTCCCTATTTTAGCCCCCTATTGCCAAGTTTGGGTAGACTTCCAACTTTTGTGCTTGTCCAAATTTATCTGGCTACAACTAAATATGTCATTTTTTCTAAGTTTAACCATAACTTTGACTGAGCATAACTTTTGCATACAACATCAGATTGAGGCATTGTTTGCACTGATGGATTCCTTGTGACGATCTCTTTAACTTGGTATTGGTTTCACTAAGATTCAAGGACTTTTATTTTTTGTATATTAGGGATCCTCCCATATCATTCCTCCCTACTTAAGGACTTTTGGTCCTCCAAAAGTATAAACAATACTGCAATCTTGATCTACATAACAAATGACTCTAACATACCACCTTTCCTTTCCTTCACATTTGTACTTCAAAACTAGGAATGATGAATTCAACACCTATATACATATGCAATTTTGTATCTACAAATACATGTCGACTTGCAAGTTTCCAAGTACAATACCATACTTGCCAAAGGTTTATAGAACACTCATGGTAAAGCTTCACATCAGAACCCATACCCTTTTCTATCTAACTAATGGCCAAAATGTCACTATGTTGTATTCATAAATGATGTTATACACTTCATCACTTTTACAAGTTTTTTCCCATCTAGGGGGTCTTTAAAAAGCAATTTGTGATTTACAATGGTGGCCAAACTCAACTACTTAAAAGGCTACCCATCTCTTACCTAATCATGCCACTGGGATTTCTTACTATTGTTGTCTTCCTTATTGAACTACTTCATTGGATGGTTCTCTCACAAGGGTTTTCATATTCTCATGGTCCTTCTTTGGACGTAGATCTGGATGGAGCTTCCAACATGTGGATTTCTGATGTCCACCCTTGTTGCAATGGTTGTAAAGGTCTTTCTTCCTCCATACTTTCTTGACCTTCTTTTGTGTCTCCTTCCTGGGTGACATATCCTTTCTTGAACAACTGTCTTCGGTGCAATTATGGCAAGGCGATCTTGAATTAGTTATTCATTTGAAATTCTCACCTCCCTTTGGAGAAAACATACAATCACGATCACTGGAATGGTGTGATGTAGCCTCAACTTACATTGATTCAGAATCTCTTTCTTTTGTGACTTTAGAATGTCTTTCAAATGCACCAAAATCATCATCATAACGAGAACATGAAACTGAGGAATCACTCACATTGTTTACCTCATTTTCCAATTCTAAAGTGGGTGATGATGGCTTCACTAAGCCTTCACTATGCTTCAAATTTTCAAAGGCCTCTTCTGTGGCTTGTAACTAAAGTTGTAACCCCTACTTCTCCTCCGCTACTTCTTGGAGTGGTCTTCTTAGTTCAACATTCTCTACTTGAATGCTCTGGTTGATCTCCTCAATTTCTTGGAGCCATGCATTCTTTGATGCTCTATCTGAATGATGAGAATGAGATGAAGAAGCATAACATTCACTAGAAGATGGAGATGGACGATTATGGGGTTCTCCTCCATTTCCCTGATTTACCAAAGCATTTTCCTTTTCTTTCTTTTTCTTTTTCTTTTCCTTCTTTGATACTCTCTTCTCATAATCTAGAAACAATTTATCAACCTTATTTTCCATGTTGTAGAAATATTTATGGAAATCCACTACTCAAAACACAATAATCATAGAAGCAGCAAGTCTGTCTCATCCTTCTTAGACTTTTGACTGTAAACATGACCAACTTTTGAAAGGTTTATTGCTACATCGAACTTCATGTCCAACAATTAATGAAACATGCAGGCCTCTCCCATGAGCCTTGAGATCCATTGTGCAGATTTGTAGTATACCTAGGCGGGATAGTATGGGGTACAAAGGGAGGTACCCAGGGGAATAATGTAATAATGGGATAG
Organism: Pinus taeda; assembly: GCA_000404065.3. Taxonomy (NCBI): domain Eukaryota; kingdom Viridiplantae; phylum Streptophyta; class Pinopsida; order Pinales; family Pinaceae; genus Pinus; species Pinus taeda. The sequence goes on along the minus strand of APFE030464388.1, from coordinate 23,609 downwards.
GCCATAGTAATAAATAAAGTGGTTAACCTGTATCATGTAAGGGACCACAAATAGTTAGCAATAATGTAAAAAGTCCATTGTATTAGATAGATGGTATTGAGGGAACCATGGTAATGACCCATGGTATTGTATGTATGAGGCCTATATAGAGGCTAAAGACTCCCCATTGAGATATGTCAAGGAATATTGTATGGACAAGCATATGGCTTGTGGAGTGTTCTCCTTCCTTAAGGAGTGAATGTATGGTGTTGTCGTACCTTAAGGGTTTTGATCAATAAAAAAGCATTTCTATCTATATTCAGATCTTCTTATTTTTGGTGAATATTTACAGTTATTGGGTATATTGGTATCATTTCATATATTTGCAGGTCAGATCTATAACAAGTGGTATCATAGCACTTTCTTGGGCAAAGCAGATTTTTTTTTTTTTTTTTGCAGGCGGCCAGTTTACAGATCAGATCTTTACGTTCTGGTGCAAAATTTGTAGAATCTAATTGCAGATGTGGGTTGTTTGCAAAAAAATACCCAATTTGAAAAAAAAAATCAGCCGAATCAGAGTCCGAATGAGGGACATATCACTAATTTAAAAATCAGTTGTGTTGTAGACATTTTTCGGGGCGCGAGTTTGCAAAACAAATTTGTACATTCTGGGGAAATATTTGTAGAATCTAATTGTATATCTAGGTTCTTTGCGAAAAATACCCAATTTCAAAAAAAAATCAATTGAATCGGAGTCCGGATGAGGGAAATAGCGCTAATTTAAAATCAGCTCCTTTTTCAGAAATTTTTGTGATGGCAGGACAACCGCAACACGAATCTGAAATTCCAGTACCTAGATCGAGATTTCTATCACATGGGAAGATGCATAATGGTTGTTCCATTTCTGAAAATAGGTCATAATAGAGACTCTGAGCAATATTGACTAAATTGTGGCCATTTCAAATTTTCACGAAGTGAGTGATTTTTTTTCAAAACCCTTTTCATGGCAGTTGTATATTTTATAGGAAAAGATAATGGTCCTACTATTGAAGAATTCATAGAAAAACAAAAGTCATTATGGTCAAAATAATGGAAAAGTTTCCTATGGCCTGGTTTGAAAGATGAAGTTGCCATATGGTGGAGCTCCCTTGATGGCACGAAGCTGTACAAACTTTCAGATGAAGAATTTGAAAAAGTCCTTTTAGACAAATGGTCTCATGCTAGAAACAGGAGAATGAGACGTGTAAGGAGTTATCTCCTACTGGTATCTCCTTATTGCAGGTTCATGGATGTACTCAGAAGGAGAAGATCATTGTGTCTATAAATCCTAGTTGCAAGCAAAATTTTATAAATGTTAATATGGCAAAAAGATTATAAATTCTAGCTAAACAAATGGAGCACACACAGGTTAATAATGAGTGGGTACAAGTTTATAAAGATTTGAAGATTTCTATAGACAAATATGTATTGCATTCTAATTTTTATGCTTCAAATATGGCTAATGTGGATGTTGTTTTGGGATACCCTTGGATGGAATCTGTGGGTACTATCAATATTAATATACAGAAGAAATTTCTGAATCTCTGGTATAAAAAGAAGAAAATTACATTACAAGATATTTCCATCAATAAACAGGTAGAGTCCAAGGAGGCTGAAGCAGAAGATGCTCCAGGGATTGACACATCAGATGATGAACCCTTGATGGTCGACAACCAAACACAAACATCAAACCACGTACGAGAAAAATAGGTAGAGTCCAAGGAGGCTGAAGCAGAACAATGTTACAGGTACGGAATTCGTGGTTGAAGTAATATTGGAAGATAAGAAACGACAACAGATGCCACAACATGTACCAGATACCAATCAAGCTCCATTAGGTGGCAAATTAAATAAAGATACATCGTTGGTTAAAACTTCAGCATATCACCACCCACATCATCCCGCAATAAAACAATGTACAAGATGGCAATGAATTAGCCACAAGGACAACAACCCCCGCATGATAGATAGAGAGGGGCGACGATCCAGCTACTACACATCAACATAGAAGAGGCGCCAGGGTCAACTTCTATCTCAAGCAAGCGAGGCACCAGCAAGATCAAGGGTTCACCTTTCTCTGGGATGACTAGATGCACGTGCATGGTACCAGTGGACTACTCTTTTGAGTGGATATTATTATTTGTGTTCTTCTTATGTTTCGGGGACAAAACATGTTTAAGAGGGGTGGAATGTAGTATACCTAGGGGGGATAGTATGGGGTACAGAGGGAGGTACCCAAGGGAATAATGTAATAATGGGATAGGCCATAGTAATAAATAAAGTGGTTAACCCGTATCATGTAAGGGACCACAAGTAGTTAGCAATAATGTAATAAGCCCATTGTATTAGATAGATGGTATTGAGGGAACCATGGTAATGACCCATGGTATTGTATGTATGAGGCCTATATAGAGGCTAGAGACTCCCCATTGAGAGATGTCAATGAATATTGTATGGACAAGCATATGGCTTGTGGAGTGTTCTCCTTCCTTAAGGAGTGAATGTATGGTGTTTCCCTACCTTAAGGGTTTTGATTAATAAAGAAGCATTTCTATCTATATTCATATCTTGTTATTTTTGGTGATTATTTACAGTTATTGGGTATATTGGTATCATTTCATATATTTGCAGGTCATATCTATAACAAGATCCCAAATCTAATTGCACCAGTGAAATCCTTGTGATATTCCAAGTAAAATGAGTATGAACTCAGCTATATTTCGGCATCATCATCTTTGGACCCCCCATAGAATCTTCAAAATTCCACAATAGATTCCTTGGGAATATTCTCAAAATATTCTAAGGAATATTTTCCTAGAATATGCTTCTCAGTTTTCATGCCACATGGTTTCGTTGACAAGGTTTTGTCAGGCTCCAAGTTCTCATATGCGCACATTGTTCTGCTCCTGGACTTGATTCACTTGCTCCGTCGGCCTCCTTGTCGTTCAAATGGTAACGCATAGTTTAAATATAATGGTGCTAGCGGTCTTTACAAAGCGTCCACTTGGCATAACAATTGGTGGGCTAAGTTTAGTTTTTTGGAGGGCGGGTGGCCTAGGTTCAAACCCCTGTAGCTCCATTTTATATTAAAAAAAAAAACAAACCACTCGTTGATTCACTGTTATATAAAATAACAAACATCGGTACTCTATCAAACCGTTAGCATATATATCTTTAACATGATATATAATAGTATGTTCATCACCGAACCGAATGTCTAACTTGTAATAACTGTTTGGATTAGTTGTAACCACCCATGGTGTATATATATATTTATATATATATATATATATATATTATATATATATATAGATAACATTTTCAAAACCGTTGAGTTGTATAACGAATCATCATTATAACTGTGTTATACTAAATGCATTGTCGATAAACTTTAAATAACCATCCATCAATTTGTTAACCAATTTTGGTTATCACTACCCATGCCACCAAGTTTTTTGCTGGTTGCACATTTTTGGTTGTCAGTTGGGTACCACATGGCACCATCTGATTGGTCCATGTGGCCCCATGCTATTGGGCCACTAAATGCCACCAAGTTTATTGGGTACTGCCAGATTTGGCAATTCCACCAAATTTGACCACAACTAAATCCCTTCACCAAGTTTATCCGAGGTCCACCAATTTTAGCCCCCTGCCACGAAGTTTGGTTGGACCACCAACTTTGCCGTAGGTCCATATTTATCTAGATACAACTAAATCTATCATTTTTGCCAAGTTTGACCATAATTTTGACTCAGCATAACTTCTGCATACACTTAGATGGGGTGTCATTTGCGTTGTTTGATTCCTTGTGACGATCTCTTCGAATTAGTCTTGGTTTCACTGAGATTCAAGGACTTTGAGTTTGTGGAGTTTAGGGATCCTCGTAGATCAACTAATGTGCTTTATTGATATAATAACATCAACCAAAAACCTCATCTAAAACTTCTGGCAACTTAAAATTTTTAGTTATGATGAAAATTCATTAAAACTTTTGTTACCAATAATAAAGGTGTTTTTTCTCAATCATGTAACATAAAAACTTTCGTCTAAAACTTTTGGCAACCTAGAATTTTTAGTTATTATGAAAATTCATTAAAACTTTTGTTACCAATAATAAAGATATTTTTTCTCAATGATGTAACATAAAAACTTTGTAATTATGATGTGTTTTCCTTGTATTAATGCTACTTTCCCTAGTGTTAACTACCTGGTTAAGTTGCACAATATCTCACAAAGAAATTAGTCGTAACCAGACCATTAATGACTTTTTCAATATCACAAATAAAAATCACTAACCAACTTGTTATTGAGGAAACAAAAACACCCTTGAACTCAACTTAAGGAGCATAAACAAAAGAAATGTAGACTTTATCCGAGTGTAATAAGAAACTCCTAATTACTTTTATAAAATGCCATGCAACTTTGAATTTTTACTCTTTTTATCATTTTCGTTTTTCAATAATATCTTTGTATTTATTAAAAATTATATTTTTTTTCAATAATATCTTTGTGTTTATTAAAAAAAATATTTAGTAAAATAACGTTTAGCATTTTATATGTATTTTTATAATAACAAACTCAGAAGAAAAAAAAGAGAAAAAAACATTTAATCACTAACCTAGTTTCCAACTTCCCTTCGAAGGGTTGATGGGGAAGAATAATAATAAAGAAAACATGAGGATGGGATGATAGGGAAGAATAATAATAAGGAAAAGACGAGGATGGGATGATAGGGAAGAATAATAATAAGGAAAACATGAGGATGGAGTGATGCATCGTAAGTGCGGAGATCATGAAAAGATGAGGGAGAAAGTGGTAGAAGATGGAATATATGCAAATCTAAGTCGAACATTCTCCCTTGACCATAAAGTGGTACTTAAATATTCATGGCAAAAGTGGGTATTATAATAACCAAGGTAAAAGTGGGTATGGAATTAGTAAAGGTTTAGGTATTATTAATATTTATTAGCATATGAATACTTTCATAGCATGATAGTGGACATAATAGGTGCCCAATAGAATGAATTCCTCAAACAATTGATGTAGTTAGAGGGGAAGAATATATAGATCAAAAATAGGGCAATGGAAAATCAATAAGATGTAGGGGTCAAAGGAAAGAAATGGGGAATTAGAAGAGGAAGGAAGAGGAGTTGGGTAATGTGGATGCAATCTAGTTTGACATCACTACTAGGACCAATCTAGAGTCTAAGGACATTTCTCCTAAGTTGACTTGGACTCTAATGATTAGCCTTTGTCAATTCAAACTTTTTTATAGATTTGTGTTGTCTTTTGATATAAATAGAGTCATGTTTAGCTGTCATGTTGGGTTTTGATATAAGTGGAATCATGCTAGCTAGAAAGAATTTAACTCAAACTTTGAATAGCCATATCACGAGTTTTTGTTATTTTTAATACTTAGTGGAACATAACAACACTAGCATGTCTCTTTTGAAGACTTTTCTGCTCCAAAACTACCTTACTACTCTATTTTCATTGATGGAGATTAGTTTGCAGAAAAGTTTCTATGTAATCCTTTTTGTACAATATTAATCATTTTCATTAAATTTATTTTATTTTTTAAAAGAGCGTTATCTAACTTGTTTTTATATTAAAAAAAAAATATATACATCTGACTTAAATTAATATTTAATTAATGAATTTATATATTTATATCAGAGTTTTGATATTATATAACGTAAATTAATATTTAATTTATTTAATTAATATTGAATATACATAAAGTATAATTAAACAATATGTATTCTTAAAAATTATTTAAATATTATTTTTGCTAAGTGGGGGGGGGAGATGACAAATAATGAGGCAAAGTTTTGGGCTCTGCACCAAGGCTTACGAATTGCGGTCAGAAACGGATACTCCAACCTTGAAATCACAGGGGACTCTCAGATTGCGGTGGAGATGTTGAAAAAACTCTGTAATGGCAGGAATTGGGAAAAAGTCTCGAGTAGTTGGCGATCAGTAGGAATAGTCCAGGAAATAGCAGAGCTCTTGCCTCGCATTGAGTATAAGGTGATCAACCATGTGAGGCGGAAAGGGAACCAGGCGGCTGACTTCCTGGCGAACTGGGGTTGCAGAGGCCGCGGCAGCTCGGTGGATGTCCAATGGAGAGCGGTGTGCGGGCATCAGGAATGGTCTGACCTGGCAACTATCATCAAGGCGGATCATGACCAAGCCACTGGTAGAGGAGTGGAGCGTGATGAGTTGGAGCACCAGAGGGCCATGGAGAGTCCTGCCCATGAAGGCTTATTATGATTAAGAATCCCAGGAGAATGATACCGCTCGTGCGGAGCCTTGGGGAAGGACAGAAGTTAGGACAGACAGTTAAAGATCGTCAGAGAGGCCTGGGTGGAGAGATCGGTGATCGTCATGGGAGATCACATCGAGATGGTTCGAGATCTGAGGAGAATTCTTCGCCTCACATCAACCCAATGGTAGATCCGAACTGGCATGGTAATGGCGAGTACATGTCAGAGATCGTAATTAGTAATAAATCAAACCGGGTGTTTGATAGGAATTGCCATGCTTGCGGGAACAAATGGTAGGATTCGGACAGACGGAAGGATAGAAGGAGCAGGCTCCAGGATTCTATAAAAACCCGCATGCACAACACCCACCCTCAGAGTATTGCAACTAGTTGCGGCAACGCGAAAGGCGTCCCTGGTTGTCTGAGGGCCTCCTGCATTTATTCCAGTCAGTATTCGGTGAGCGGAATGATGGAAACAAGAAAGAAGGCTCGGCTTGCTGAGGAAGTGGAAGCTGCGCGGACCAAGGTGGCCAATAGGAAAGGTAAAGGGATTGCGAAGGAGGAGGTCCCGGACGATGTCTTTAAGGTCCCAGACACTTCAGTCGAGGGAAGGAGCAGCGACTCGAGTATGAACACCGAAGAGTGGGAGCGGTATGCCATGGGAGTCAGTCTTAGGAGCCGGCGTGGTCGAAGGGTTCCTACACACGGGCGTCGGAGGCGGGTCATTCACAATGGCCGCGAGTCTGCTCCCAGACGTGGTCCGAATAGCGAGGCCAGTAAAGCCCGGGGCAGCAAGAAAGATACCCCTGAGCCGAGCTGTCGTCCTGGCAGGAAGGCCAGGCAAACCTTCGAGCATAAAATCCAGCGGGCAGAATGTGCTTACATGCAGAACACCAACCCGAAGATCAGGTGCATTATCCTGAATATGGAAGACGAGGCAATTCAGGCCCAATCGGAGTCGGAAATGGAAGATTGGGAGTTGCTGGTTCATGACCCTGGCAATACAAGAGGAAGGATGACTCTTTTCAAACAATCCCTTCATATGTACTGGGTAATGAAACGGTTGCTGGCCAAAGCTTTGGAGCAGGTGGCCTCTGAAATGGCTGAGATGGCTCAGGGTGTTTCCAACTTGAGGCGTGAACTCCGGATCCTGCAAATCTCCATGGAGATGTAAGGGAAGCAACTTGAAGAGATTCAACAACTGCTCAAGGCCAGCCAGCAGAGGAGCTCCAAGGAGGACTCTCCAATCTTTGCTAATGCTGTTGAGTAGTTCTGGTTCTTGTCTCCTTTCTGACGATTTTGCGGTATTTAGATACTTTAGTCAGCTTCCCTCTTTTGGTAATGGACAGATTATACATGTATATCACTAGAATTAGACCAGGGAAGGATTGTAATGTCTATTTAGCTAGGAAAAAGAGACTTCGTGACTTCTTTTTTTGGTATGGTGTTAAAAACTTTAGGTGGATCCTATACCCGGTTTCCCCTGGTGGGCGGGTAGCTGGTCCACTAATTTTGATGTAACTTTTCTGATATGTTAATAGAAAACGAGATGCACGACCTTTGCCTACAAAAAAAAATATATATTATTTAAATATTAAAGTGGAAAAAGATCAATAACATTCAACATATATAAAAATGTATAAACTTTAATTGTAAATCAGATTACAATTAGAAAAAACTTAAATTTTAGATTTCTCAATTTTCACAAATTTCACATTATTTTAATCACCAATTAAACTACCTCTAAAACAATTAAATACTATATTTAATAACATAATAAATTATATCAATTATGAAATGAAACATTTTTATCTCTACCTAAATTTTATAATATATTAAATTCATAATAAATATATTATAATTCTTAAATACTATTTCAAAACACCACACTAATTTCCACCAAACATGTCGCATGAGGAAAAAGTAACATAATAAATATGCTCAAATAAAATTTATAATATTATTAGTCCCTGCCCCTTCGGCATTGGGGACTATAGTATTCGGTTTTAGTCCCGCTATTAGCTGGGCACAAATATCAAAGAAATTTTTTAGTATTTAACCAAAGTATTTTCTCAATATTCAAATGAGCATTCCTTATAGTCCAATGGACAGGCTTTCATATTCGTTATGATCCAATCAACATGTTTTTCATCTTATTTGGCCTCATATTGAGGCACACTTTAGATAAAAGTCATATATACTTTAGATAAAGCTAAAATAAATAGTAGCTTTGTTGAACGGTCTTTTTCGGGTAAAGTAATGCTAGCATTACTTTACTAACAACAAATGTTAAGTTTGTTTAATTAATCATCTAGGTCCATCTCACGTCTGCTCGTATTTGCATCTCACATCTGCTCGTATTTGCTAGCATTTGTGACATCTGCCCCGTTTTGTGACAGGTGACTGCTTCTTTGTTACATCTGCTAACACAAAGGGACCTGGCATAAGGCGTCTGTGACATCTGCCAACATAGACAACACATAGGAGATCCGACACATAGGAGCTTTAGGAGCTTCGTTGGAACAGTTGCTGGTAGTTTTGCAACTTAATCTGCAATGGGATCGTTGTGGGTAGATATGCTTCAGGTTTCACCACCGCACCAATCTGCAATGGTATCAATTGTTGATGCTGGAAAATATGGTAAATATGGTTTTGGCTTGACCACATGGGATCTCATGGGATCGCTTTAATGGATAGCTGGAACAGTTGCTGGTTGATACGCTGGTAGCTATGCTTCAGGTTTCACCACCCCACCCAACCTGAAAAAATCATTTTGCATTTTGCAATCTTGAAGACATTGTTTCTATTGAACACTATTTCTATTTCTATTTGCAAGGGTATTTATGCTTTCTACTTTCTATGAAAAATTAGTGGCTTAACTGACCGCTGTAAGTGATAAGTTTAATTTCGTTGCAAGGATCATTGCTCTCTTTTTTGTTGTCATCTGAGAATTATAATTTCTTCTTACCTGCAGGAATTCACACATCCATTAATCCTGATGTCGGTCAGCTAAAACAAAGAAAACAAAGAAATCGACAAAACCCAACAAAGAAATCGAGGAAAGAAATCTTATTTTCATGTTGACGTTTTGGGGATAAGGTTTTTAGATAGAATTGATATTCGCATTACTTAGATTCGGCCTCTTCCGGCATGATCATGTGAAATTTACGAGTACATTTAAAATAAGAGATTCTCATAATTTTCTTTTATCCCATATGTAGGAAGCGTCGCTGAAATTAGAAAATAACAGGTCCTAAATATTTTATGCTAAACCCTATAGCTCGTGTTTTAATGTTATAATTAATATCGAAGATTATCATTTAAAACAATCTAGAGTCTGGCTTACTCGTACCTCAATTGCTTCGATCAAAGTTTCACTAATTATGGAGAGAATCGTCAAAGAGAGTAGTGTGGAAAGAAGCAGTTGAGTTGTATTTTTCAATAGAACATTGAAAACGTAGAAAAATTTGGCCTGCACAGATTAAGTGGTGCAATTTCTACCTTTCCTTCTCTTTATTCTTTTAGTATGTCAGATGGAGTCTCACTGAAGAATAACTTATCCTTCGTAGGCATCACTTAGGAATCAAGAGAATAACTAAAAATTGCTCATAAATCAATCCAAAGAGTATAGCCGGACTTACCGAGGATGCTTTACTGAGGACTTTCACGAGGGAAATGAACTTTGGCAACCCCGTAGATGAATTTTCTCTGCTTTCCTCCATAGCCTTCTTCAACTGCGCTTAGAGAAAAACATCTCCACACACTAGTAGCAGAACCTGCACTATGGCTCCCCAATAGCTCATGTCTTATGCAAATAGGGAGATCTTCTTATGCTCACAGGTATGCACTCTCAAATCACCCATTCCCCTAACTGCTTAGTACACCCATTCCAGGTTTTCATGACAGCCTACAGAACCTCAGGTCATGCTTGCTGCTAGTGTAAGTACTAACCAATCTTCTAAGCTTTTTTGCTCAGCTATCCAACACGCAAAATTAACATAGAATGGTACTTGTCATAGTTGTCCTGCTCTTCAGCCACGTTTAGATCATGCATTATGATGCGTTGTGTTCAACCACGTCTTTGTGGTGCTTCGCTTTATCTCTTATGGCAGGGCCAAAAACTTAGCTAGCTTCGGAACAACTTGACTTCTTCAGCTTGTTGTTTTTGGACTAAAAGCACATCAAGGCTAAAGCTAGTCAGGGTCTCATTAGGTTTTGAACCTCGCTTTACATTCCTCAGCAGGTCACTGGCACGGTCTACATTTTTTTGTCGTCCTCAAGTTTTTTGGGACATTGGTTCAAGTTTTTATGTATGAGACTACTACGTGTGTGAAGCAAATGAGACTTAGATGGTTAATGATAAATAAACTCGAATGTGGTATTGTAGTAATATGCAATAATATGTTTCTAATCTAGATGAGCATTCGAGGATTCACTATATACACAAAGTGAAATGTGGTAAGAAACATTGCCATGAACCTTGCTGGACAAGATAATTCAACTTTCATGCACAACTATATAGTGTGATAACTGCCACGTTCAAAAGTATTGCTAGGCCATTCAAACTATATAGCGTGATAATTGCCACGTTCAAAAATTTTGCTAGGCCATTCAAACTATATAGTGTGATAATTAGCACGTTCAAAAATATTGCTAGGCCATTCAATGTCTGAGAGACAATTCAACTATCATGCACATCTATATAGTGTGATAACTGCCACGTTAAAAAATATTGCTAGGCCATTCAATGACTGAGTCTGTTAAGGATGCAGTTGCACGATTACCATCGTTGGCCTTGGTAACTATATTGCAAAGGTGTTCCAAGAGGGAAGAAATCCCTAGTTGCTTTTTATTGATGAAACATGAACGATTGTTGCATTATTTATTCAACAAAAAAATCAACTGCTTTATTGATGAAACGTGAATGATTGCTATGTTAGTTATTCAAAAAAAATCATCTACGACTAGAATTGAATGGATCTTGAATGGATCTCAAAAACCAATGGAACAGAAAAGAAATGTAAATTCAGTAATCCACATTCTAGAAAAAAAAATACAGGCCTGTAAGTACAGGATCCTATCAATTTTGATCCGCAACATTATTTTCATGCAAGATGATGCATGAGAAGGGTGAAGAAAATTCTTAACACGATTGTAAAGATTACATGATAACTGTGCTACTCCGTTTACAATCATGTTCGTAGTTATTATATGAAGTTTCTCAACAATTTTGAATATTGTTCAAAATTATATTTGTGCAGTATTCTCTCAAAACAACTTGACAAATACCAGAATTTCTCAATACAACTTGACAAATACCAGAATTTCTCAAAACAACATGACAAATACCAGAATATCTATTTGTTTTGACAAAATTGATTTCTTAAAACAACTTGACAAATACCAGAATTTCTACTTGTTTTGACAAACATGAGAGAACTGTGACTTGGCTTAGAACCAATAGTAGGTGATGAGCATGATCTGCACAATTAAATAACGTGGCCAATATAAAGTTTTGTTCAATAATTTCAACTTTACATTTTAAATTAAATAACGTGGACAGTATAAAGTTTTGTTCAATAATTCCAACTTTACATGTTAAATTAAATAATGTGGACAGTATAAAGTTTTGTTCAATAATTCCAACTTTACATTTTATCTAGCATCATCTGCACAATTAAATAACATGGATTGTATAAAATTTTGTTCAATAATCCCAACTTTACATTTTATCTAGGGACTTTCGAAGATTAAACATCTAGAAGGCACGACACATTATTTTATTCATCTCTTTTTACATGCTTAATTTGCATAGTGGTTCAACATCGGTTGTCTATCTTATTCATACTAAGAATCAGTAAATATTTTGTTTATTCCAATTTTCGGGTATTACATAATTTGAATTGAATATAGTTTTAATATGCTTTTAATATTTCTCCCTTCTGTTCTTGTTCATGGATGCTTATTCATCTGTTTTGGTTGTCTAGTCAATCTAATGCTTGCAATTTACCTTTACCTATAGACTACTTTAGCATTAGTTATAATTATTATAATGAATCTATGATCTTATGATTTGGACTAGCTTTGAGATGTATTGGTCTGAGTTTGATTTTTCCGTTTCTTCAAAGTTTTTAAGCTTTTAGCCTTGTAATTGTTTGTTTTAAAAAATATTCTACTCTTTCCGTGAGAGAAAATGAGTAGTTTTTGTTGTTCGTAAATGTAAAACCAAGAGAGTATGAGAACCAAGAGAGTACAAGATGAGTAGCTTTTATTGTTCATAACTGTAAAACCAAGAGAGTATGAGAGTACACTTTGTTCTTCATTTAGTTTTGACTAGTTTAGAGATGGCTGAACAACTGATCATTTTAAAGCATTATGTTGTTGTAAAAGGCAATTTGCAAAAGACAATAGACCTAAGAAACTACTACTTCGAGAATATATTCCACACTGCAAATAAGTAACCAATTACATACGTAACAAGCAAAGACATAATATGATTTCATTTGAAATGCTGCAAATATGAATGAGCAAAGACATGATATGATTTCATTTAAAATGCTGCAAATATGAATAAGCAAAGACATTATATGATTTCATTCGAAATGCTGCAAAGTAGTAGGAAGTCGGCTTGGAGCTTGATACTGTTCAACTTGAAATAAATTTCACATTTTTATTTACAAATATAATCTATTTATTTATATTCATCGCAAATACTCAACCAACCAAGAAACCAAACTTAAACATATTTTAGTAATCAAGAAACCAAAAATATCAAAATCAGCAGAGATACATTAGGAACTTAAAGATTATAAATTCTATTTATCCTAGCTCTACCAAATGGTAACTCTTGAAAAGCAGGCAAATGCTGAGTTCTTTCTCTAGCAAAAGCTCTAGTAATAGGTCTTGAATGCTCAATTTTAATTTTGGACCGCCATTCTCTTTTCACATCAATCATTCATTAATATTGACTAAAGACAAAAGCAAGCATGAGATATCACCATTCATCATGTAAGAGAGATAGCTCATCCACAAACAATGAAAAGTAAAGCTGAAAATGGTAAATGGCCATGGAAAGATGGCTCCTCTTCTTTCACAAATTTGAGTACTATAGTGCAACTACAACAAGCAAATTGTCTCTCAATCACATAAATTTCTAATAATCCTGAAACCATCAACTGTTTGAAGTAAGTCATTCTAGCCTTACTAGCCCACAATTCCAAAATTATGCACCCACTATCATGTAATCTCATGAGATAACCAACCTACTAAATGGGTCAGGGTTGTGACCTAGAACTATAGAACATACTGAACCCATCAATGACCCCCAATTAAAAGATTACAAACTGGAGCATGCCCTCTTGCCTACGTGAAATTCTTATGATTGAATGATAACATATACACAAGATATGCTTGTGCTCAAGCGGCTCTAGTTCTGGCTCAGTAGGCTATGGCTCCCACTACTCGTATGGTTATTCATAAGGTCACACATTTACCAAAGTGAGAAACCAAGGGAGCTAAACGCCAAATGGGGATTGAACCGACTCCCAAAACGATAAGTGCAAGTGGGGGTTAGGTTCAGCGAACCAACAAAAGCAAGCAAGGGGTGGTACAATGATCAAAGATTCAACACGGATATGAATGTTGGTCAAGATGATGGCAGTAGCAAGTTGAGAAATTGAAATTGGTTCTGAATCAACCATTGCTTCTAGATATCAATATCGATCTATACCTACTTGCTTGCTGACTTGCTAGGACTCGTGTCTGAACTTGACAACCATGCAGTCCTCAACCACCCGCTCACTGCCCTTAATGTAGGGACTAGCTACTGTGCAACCCACCTTGTTTGAACTATAATACATTAAATATACAAAGAAACATTATATCTATGGTAAGGCTTAGTAATTTTTGGAAAGAATACTAGGGATGTGACCATGGCCCATTTCAATAAGATGATATTTTAGGAAGGAATTTCCCCCTTTTATTATAATTTTGTGGGGTGATATTAAGATAAGTTATTTTTATTGTGGTGACTATAATGTAATTTGTTAAATTTATGATGTTTTGAGAATAAATATTTATTTATTTGTTAATATATAATATTATATATATTTTATTTTATTTTTTTAATGTTATAAAATTTATATTTTTGTGTGGAGATAATTGAGGTCTTATTTCATAATGGCTACTACTAAATTGAAAATATGGAGGAAAAAAAATAAGAAAAAGACAAAAAATAAATCAAATTAAAAAGTAATAAAATTGGAAAAATACTAATATTATATTATTTGAGAACAACAAAGTAAAAAAAATACATAATAAATACTCGAATTTAATGTGATTAAATACATAATTTGTTTACGAAAAGTTTTTTAGCATAAATCGCATGATAATACATTTGTCAACGCATTTCGAACCAGCGAGTGTGGTTCATTGTCAGGACAAGTTGAAGAATCAGATCATGGCTACATATTATCGAACCGAACCAGCGAGTGTGGTTCATCGTCTAGACAAGTTGAAGAATCAGATCATGGCTACATATTAAATAGGGAGAGCGGACCTTCCAACGACTAGGTTTAACTGAAAAACGGCTATATTAAACTCGACTGGGCAAACGGCTATAATTAACGCAGAAACAACTATATTTAACTATTTAATTAAAATAATATTATTATGTTAAAAAAAAAAACTTATTTTAATTTTTATTTTAAATAAAAAAATTAACCAATTATGAGTTTGTTTTAAAAACAAAACATAATACATCCCATTTAATTAGATTTTAACCTTAAATTATATATTCTCATAATTATCTATTATATATCAGTTAATCGTTACACTTAATAACATAATAAATTGTAAATTGGGCGGTTATTATCTCCACTAAATTCTATTTTCATAAATAATATATTAAATTTATAATAAATTGTAAATTGGAGCGTTATATCTCTACCTAATTCTATTTTCATAAATAATATATTAAATTTGTAATAAATATATGGTAAATCTTAAATACTATTTTGAAATAAAAGAAAACACCAAAATAATTTGTCATATGAGGAAAAAGTAACCTAATAAATATGTACAAATAGTAACCTAATATATTCGCGCAAATGAAATTTATAATATTATTTGATTTATAATGACATTAAATTTGCAAAAGAAGCATTATATATATGGTAGGGCTTAGTAATTTTTGGAAAGATTACCATAGAAGTTAAAGGGATGTGACCATGGCCTATTTCAAACAAGAGAGCCACTATCGTAGTGGTATTCTCTGCGGGGATTCAGAAACTCATTAAGTGGGCTCATTTGTCAACCACTCGTCCACAGTGAAATACATCAATGGCCTATTTCAAACAAGAGAGCCACTATCGTAGTGGTAGTCCCTGCGGGGATTGAGAAACTCACTAAGTGGACCCATCTGTCAACCTCTCGTCCACAGTGAAATACATCAACATGCATGTTTCCCAGATGTAATACAGTTCGAACAAACCCGCGTGCATGAATTACACTTGTATGAATTACACTTCCATATTTGTTTGACCAATTCCAACCATACACTTCACTATATAAATTACCGTAGTCACAAGCACCATTTGTCAAAAATTACACTATGCAATTACCAAGGTAGTATATGGTATCCAAGTTCAGAAAAACAGCGAAACCACCAAATTCAATGTAATGTTTTTGAGCTTATAACTATTCTCATAAACTTCCAACAGTTTTCTCGCATGGTAGACTTACTCATTGTGCCCGACACATCACTGCCACCGTACAAAGTAGCATGCGCTGATTGCCAGCTACCATTGATTGCATAAGCCGCACCAGCTATCCAGCACAAACCAAACGCGGTCGCCAATTGTAAAAGAGCCATGTCACTGCAAATTTCAAACACAGAAGAGCCATAAACGGTAGAAGACTACGCGTAGTTATCTCACTTAAAAAAAAACAGAATTGATATCTGAGTTGATACTGATTGCAGAACATGAGATATCTCAAACCTTGTTGCGCTTTCAAACCTTCATAAAGGAAGGTGTACAGGAACTTGCAACAGGATAAACCTGACAAGATGGCTACCCCTGTTTAGGCAGATTCCTACCGCTGATCTTCTGTCATTAGAAAGCATGTCAGACAATCACTAAAGTGACTTAGAGCACTCAAGAAGTGAAGTTTGAGTAATACGCACAATATGCCTACAGAGAATAATTTATGTAGAAAGAAAATAACGTATCAACAAAGAACTGAAACTTAACTACAATCATAAGAGTATCTTTGATGTCACAGCTTTTCTGTTTCGTTTTGGAAAATCAAATTATTTTTTACTTATATAATACAAAAGCCATATAGATGCAAGAGACAGTGAGTGCAGCTGCATTAATGTAGCCAGAATTGCAGTAACATCAGAAGATGCAAGTGAAGACATATGGTGTACATTCCTAATCAAAAATAACCCCTTGGGTCTAGCTTAAGCAAACTTTTATCCGTAGATTGATCTATAGAGACAAATTTCTGAAATTTAAAGGTTGCAGCACTTGCTACTCACATTCTAAGAGAAGCCGGGTAAAAATAACAGAACATTTGCAGGAGTACAATATTTTGACATGGAGTCATCAGGGATAACTGTATTAGAACGAAAATATATTTCAGGTTTAAACATAAACAATTTTTCTGTTCTAAAAGTATCTCCAAAAAAACTATTAAACCAGAGAAAAAGAAATACCAGTTAACCTTTGGATTGCTATTGTTTTTGTCACTCAATGCTGTCAGACTTAAAAGGTGTGGGAGTATCCTGGTGTGGCAGCTACTTGCTTCTTCATGTGCAAGAAGTTGTTGATGTTTGCTATGTCTAGAGTCGATCTGTTGAAATCCAAAATCTACTAAATCCGGGCTCGAATGTCCATGATCAACATGCCATTAACATAATAATCACCAAGTATTGCATGTAAGGTAACAACATTGCAGGAGGTAATTAAGTGTAATATCATGTCCTTAGCTCTATCACGGAAGTGACAAGCATGACTACATGACTACATGGGGAAGGACATGATATCAAAGCTCTGGACGAGTGGCCAAGAGATGGGCCCACAAATTTATTTATACGTAATTAGTTACATTATATGAGGCTTGCATAATTTGACACATTGACGTGTGTCACGCGGAATGAGTCGATCTTGCAGAAAAGATAGACCTTCCTAGAATCTAAAAAAGACCTAATGACAAGCAAACCAACCAGACACTATCTTTCTCTAAATGTGCTTTATAATGGCAACCAAATGTGTTTAAGGCCTACCTCATGTCCAACGCAAGTTTGGGGATGCCTTCGCTCCTTTGATCCAAGTAAGTTCCTTTGTCGCAAACTTGCAAACACAAACAAGGCAAACGATTAAATAGAACCTGAATAAGCAGTATTATAAAACATATTTAACATGAAATTCAAGGAGTCCATGAAACAAATAACATAAGATACTTGTTGAGAAAAATGAGCTTGATTGTATTAATTCAAAAGAAGAAGAACTTTACACCTTTGCCTTGACGTTGTAGAAGCTCCTCCCAGGGTCCAACAAGAAGTCTCCTCTACTTTGACAAGCTTCACTCACTCCCCAATGAAGCCAAAAAGGTATGTGATCTCTCCTCTTAAGCTCAAATAGGAAGTCTTGATTTCACTAGCATTTACCCTCAAAAGTTCAGCTTCTAACCTCTCTGGCCACTGACCCAATGCCTGAATTTATAGTGCAATGGAGATCAGTTACCAGGTCCTCTTCAAAGGGATAGAATCCTCCTTCAAATGGATAGCTCCTCTTAACAAGGGATTAGTTCCTCATCTTATGGGATGCATGAACCACTTGGAGCAAACAATCCACGTAACAAATCCTTCTAGAAAACTCTAGAATAACCCAAAGTGAGTTTTTTAAGATAAAAATTGCGCCTTTTGACTTTCACAGGGGTACGCACCTTCCCCTTTACATACAGAGCGTATAAATACGCAGATATCCTGAACAAAAGGTGCGGGCCCGCAGGCAAAAGTGAGAGAAAGTGCGGAACCAGAGTTACATTGCTTTTTTGATGTCTTTCTCTCATTGCTAAAGCTTGTTTTGAAGAGCTGAGGTTTGAGACTTGCTTAGGAAGCTGGCATAGGTGGTGATAGACCCATACCGACTGCAAATAATCAAGGTGACGCTATTTTTGTGTAACAAGTAGCCTACTTGGTAGCCAAGACTAGGACGCTTTCACCTAGAGAAAGGGCACAAAACTTAGTGGCTGTTGGAGTGGGTTTGCGGACGGTTTAAGGTTGCTTCATGTTGCCCTAGATAGGGCCAAGTTCCTCAGAGAAGTCCTGCTCAGATCCGAGGTGCTTTGGGAGAGCTGAAAGGATGTCTTCTAGGAGTACAAGTGTAGGATTGGGGTCCAAGTTTTGGACAGTGGTTGGAATAGTCAAAAGACCAGATTTGGAGGGCTGTAGTGACTTGTTCCAGAACCCTAAGAACAATCACTTATAAAGGAATTTGAGGAATGTTAGAAGGGCAAAATCGAAGAAGCCCTAAGGGCTAGTTCTTGAAGGAATAAGGACCTGCCAAGTGGGTTTATGAATCGACCCTAAGTTGATTGTTGGAGGACCTTTGACAATGATAGTGGGCAACCCTCCATGCCCTAAGTTTGCCTTCATTGGAGCAGCACAGGAAGGCAATAGTGGGAAGAAGTCCCAAAGGGTTGCATTCTTGAAGGACTAAGGAGTAGTAGTGGGCAGTCTAGGAGTTGTTCACAAACAGAGTTATGAACATTTGACAAGAATACTCTCTGTGTTGATTCGTTGATAGACTAATGATCAACTAGAGGGCAGATTGGTGAGCCGTGTTCAGTGACCTAAAGGAGCAAGATTCATTGCTAGAGGTAGATTAGTGTTGCTGCAGATTGGGAGCAAAGGGAATAGTAGATATGTTCAGGGTACGACCAAGTTGAGCTGTGAAGTGCGCTACATTAGCTAGAAGGTCAGTTGGTATTTTGTTCAGGGTAGATTGGTTGTCATAGTTGTTGACACCAAACCCTAGCTTTGTATTCTTGTATCAATGATTGTATGAGGGCCATGATCCCTAGTACGGGAGCCCTAGACTATTGTGTTATAGATTGATAATATAACGAAGTTGTGTTGTTGAAAAATTGTAAAAATTTGTTTATTTGTGCACTAGTTGATTTACTGCTGTATTTACGTCATGTCCCCAATTAAACATTTTGTCAATGGAATTCTCAATTTTGGTAATTTTGGCGATTAATATAATATTAGATAAATACAACTTAGGAGAAATACGTTGTGGGGGTGTTAAATAAATTTTTGTAGAAAAGGCAAAGGTCAGGACTTGGGAAAAGAAAAAAATTAAAATGAAGATAAATTGTGGAGATTACTAAAGGGAAATCGAACCAAGGGAAGAATCAAACCATGGTATTAGAGCATGGCATGAGAGAAATCGAACCATGGTATGAGGAAGGGAAAGCAACCATAAAAGGAAGGCTAGAGTCTCATTTTGATCATTCTATTTTGGCATTTCCTTTTTGATTTTGGAGGGTTTAAATGAGCTGCTTAGCCAAGTCAACTAGTGTTGTTTAGCACAAAGGAATTTCCAAGTGGGAATTCGAACTCTTTTTCAATGAACTTCTAGTGTCACTCTAGAAGAGAATTTGTGAGCAAAATTTGGTATTTGGAGGGCTGAATTGCATAGATCTTTCAGCTTGTGCAGGTTCCAGGAGGACACAGTTGTGGAATTCGTGGCATTTTGGAGAGCTAGCATTTGGGAGATCTCGAGGTTGAGAATTTGCAGAAAGTTTCGTCAGTGGAAGACGAGTTTTCTTGGAGATTTTCAGAGGTGAAGAACACTGCTATCAGGAGGGCCGAATTTGTATCATTAGGGCCTACATAGGGGTTTTTTTGGGCCATCTACAACGCATGGATTGAAGTGGAGATTTTGTGCAGGAGTTGAGCTGAGATTTCTTGTTCTTTTCCAGAGATTTTTTCTAGAGGAAATTCTAGTAGCTGAGTGAGGAAATTGGAGCTAATTTGCAGTAGATATTCTTGGTGGGACACAGAACCCAACTGGCAATTTCATCCAAATTTGGGTATTTTCAAGTCCGATGGAATTAGCCCAAAATATTTCTGGGTTTTTGTGGGTTTTGTGAGGAGAGGCCTCGATTATTTTGGTAGAAATTTCTGAGCACTTTTGAGGGCCAAAACAAAGGGTTGAAGCCAACCAACATCAACAATATTTTTAGAGCAGGGCACAGTTATTTGGGGAAGCCATTCTACCACTTAGGTCTCTGAGATTTTTCTGGGTTTTGTTATTAGCGTTGAGGAGCCTTCCTCTAATTTTTCATAATTTTTGGAGCAGTTTTGACGGTTCATTTCATAGTTTGTCTCCAACAGCAACATTTTTGTTGTTTTTTTGTTTTTAATTTCTGTGTAGTGCATTTGGTCAGATTGAGCCATTTCAGCTGGAGATTTTACTTAGATTCTCACTTGGGTATTGCATGCTTGCAATAGAAAGCCCAAGTCCTATCATTTCACTCCATTGTACTCAGTTCCAACTTGAAATTTAATAAAATGGCTCAACACTTTGTCTCATTTCTTTGGTGTACTAATTTGTGTTTGCATGGTGAAATTTTAATCATTGTAGTTGTTGATTCTTTGAGTAGCTTGGGAGGTACTCCAAGCCCTAGGGTTTGGG
This sequence comes from Pinus taeda, assembly GCA_000404065.3. Lineage (NCBI taxonomy): Eukaryota > Viridiplantae > Streptophyta > Pinopsida > Pinales > Pinaceae > Pinus > Pinus taeda. Next base: position 2,618 of record APFE030464388.1, on the reverse strand, counting down.
GTTTGGAGGGTGGAGCACCACAAAAGTCATTTGTGGGTTTGGCACCCAAGGTTGTGGTTTTGCACCATCGATGTTTGGGTCAAAACCATTGATCATTTTGGACATGTGATGGATGGAGATGATAGAGGATGGCGAAGAGAATCCAACGTGTTGACACCTAATCCGAAACGGATGGGTGAACTGGACAGTCATCAAGAAGATTAACTGATCCGTCATGTTTGTATATATAAATATGTATTAGCTAAATGAATAATATATCAGTTTCTCTCGCTCATTCTGGAGTTACCCTGGCCTGACATGGTATCAGAGCACAGGTCCCAGAAATAGCTGTAACTCCTGCTGTCCTGAGAGTTGCTCAGTCCTGAGCACTACTCTGACATCTCTGACATTGAAATAGCTGATGACTGCGTCCCTGAAGACTGCCGCTGCCTGCATTGAAACGCCTGGAATTTTTTTAAACGCTGTCCGCCTGGTATCTGCATTGAATTGGTAACGTATGGTTACTGTTATGAAGGAATTTTTTTTTCCGCTGCCTGTATTAAACATTTGGTCCGCTGCCTGTATGAAACATTTGGTCCGCTGCCTATTGAAACATTTGGTCCGCTGCCTGTTGAGTTTGTCAAGCATCCAATGCCTGGGAGCATTGAGCCTCTTTAAATGATTCTTCAATCCACGCGCCATGATGTCTCTGCTATTCGCTCAGTATGAGGTGGAGGAGAAATCCTTGATCCCCGCTAGACGCCTTCTGCAAACCTAATAGCACCTTTCGTCGGCCTGTTGAGAAGCCCTCGCCTTGCAGTTCACCCACGTCGTTGAAAGTCTGCCCGTTCCTTTTGCTCAGGCTCGGGAGTTTGAACCCATGCCATATTATGGGATATGCTCCGGAATTTTAACCGAAGCCCAAACGGACTGTGCGAGAGGCTCGTTCAAATTGCGAGATTCGTCGCCAGAAGGTTCGAACTATCGCGGAGATGAAGCTCACTTCACATGGCACACAGCCATATTAAATGAATAATGCGGAGTTTCAGTTAACGTCGCCTGTGCTCGTCTGTTTTGCAGTAGCGCCCCAGCTCAGAGATCATGAGGTGCCAAAACTCGTATTTCTGAGGGCGTCTATGTTCAGACTTAATGAAGAAATCAGCGTGGCCCCTTCGTACTGAAAGTTTTTGTGGAGTCCAGTTGTCCAAGAATAAAGTTCACTACATTTTTTAATTATTTGAACGTGATTTGAACTGCTGCCTGTGGACAATGTAGCGTGCACCAGGATGGACCTGCATAAAGATTACGTTGAAAAGTTGTGAAAGACTGCAATATTTGGAGCAGTAGAATATCATGAAGTTTACTTTTGCTGTAGAAATCTGAGCGTAGTACTGCTTAAGAGAGTATTCAATCGATAAATCGATAAATTCATATATTACTTTTGTTCTCCTCTGTAAAATTTATTGTTGTAGCATTGAATACTGGGTTTGAAGCCAGTGTTTTAAAGCCAGAGTTTGAAGCCAGTGTTTGAAGCAGCAAGCACTCAATTTTTTTTTTGCATAGATATATATATAGTGATTTATGTAGCAGAATTTTAAATGATTTTTCTCCATATCAAAATCATTTTTTAAAGCAGCAAAAGTTTTTTTTAAGAGCAATTTTTTTCCATCAGAAGTATATATCAGCAAAAGTTTTTTATATCAGCAGAAGTAACCTTTTTACAGAATGCATTCAATCATCTCTATGATAGGAATAGTTCTCACTGGCAAGGAGAACTATCCTGACTAGTCCCGGATGGTACAACACACCCTCATTTTCAATGAGCTGTGGAAAGGAGTGTGTGTCGGAGAAGGAGACAGTGACCCAGAAAAGCCTACATCAGACAAAGAGCTCGCCATCTGGGAAAACAAGAACAGCAAAGCGTATGCATTAATCGCAACGTCTGTAAATAAGGAGGTGAGTTGTCACATTTCAACATGTTCAACTGCCTTTGAAGCTTTACAAAAGCTGAAAGAGCTCTATGACTCACATTCTGCACTTGAAGTCGTCCAACTTATGATTAAACTCTTCACTCTTGAACTGCAAAATAATGATCCTCTTGCTCTTGCATCTGAAATAAAATCTATAGTGCATGATATCAAATCCACTAAAGTTGAGCTAGATATATCTCTTATTGCTTTTCTCAAGGCACTGTATCCTACATACTCCAATTATCTTGAGTCTTTGCAAGCAAATGGAAATCTCAAGGATATAACCTTTGACTCTCTTGGGAAAAAGTTTGCTGAAAGAGAAAAAGCCTTTGGAAAGAAGACAGTCCCTGAATCTTCTGAAGAGATTGTATGCATGGCTAATAAAGAAAAATATCCTGCTCAAGATTCTACAAGAGGAAGAGGTGGACGAAGAGAAAGAGGAAGATACTTCAGAGGCAGGGGGGGCAGACATCCTCAAGAAGAAAAGGCAGATTTACATTGTATTCGCTGCAAAAGAAATGGATCACATGATGCCTCTACATGCAAGCTACCATGGGACAAAATTGAGCAGAGAAGAAACCAACAGAAAAGGTAAAACTGATGATACAGACAAAGGTAAAGCACCTGAATCCGCTCACTATATTGAGGCACAATGTAACATTGGAGTAA